>CALNXI010000587.1:145525-196989 GCA_942486025.1 Porites evermanni | reverse complement strand
GGGGGGGGGGGACAACAATAATGATGATGATGATGACCATAAGATGGTATGAGAGTCAGAGATGTTGTAGCTTTGGATGGGGTGCATTGGCATGACAGACAGACAAGGATCAGATGGGATGAGAGAGGATGAAAAGGGTTAAGAATAAAAAAGAGAAGCAGGGAATGAAATAGGAGGGGGATGGGTAGGGATGATAAAGATGGGTATATTTAACAATTACTCCTCGAGCCTGAATGGGCTGTGAGTCAATAGTTCATGAGGCGAAAGGCTGAATGGGCTATTGACTCAGAGGCCATGAGGGCGAGAGGAATAATTGTTTTAGTAAAATCCAACTAGTTGGTCAAAAATATCGAGAATAAAAAAAAATTAGCTAATTGAAGCTAGATTTTAATCCTTTTTTGCTACCAAAAAGCCCGCCCTTTTCGCTACTAGTGGGCTATAATATATGGCCTAGTAGTAGCTCAACCAATCAGAACACAGCATTGATAATAGACCACTAGTTGGATTTTACTAAAACGGAATAGACCTCTTAAGCTTGTAGATAGAGGTCCCAGAGGAACTGGCCCTTTGTCTTTTCATACATAATTTTATGCATAGACACATGTGTGTACATGAATAAGCCAAAATTTGAAAGAAACAGTTCTCTAGAGTATTATCACATGACCTGTATTGGAAAAACAAAGCATACAAGCAAAAGAGGTCAAAAGGATGAAAATAGATAGATGAAGTAGGATATTGAAGGGGATTTGTAACATTGTGCCATTCTCATGAGCCACAATAATGACAAAACAACTGTCAGATTTGCAGATTTCAATGCGATGATTTAGAATGGGACAGAGTAGGATGGGATCAAATAAAGTATAAGATGGAATAGAGTACAATGGAAGTGGCCCAGGGAAATTATGGGTTGGGATTGGGATAAGAGAGTTTTTGGAATACAGCTGGTTTCATAGTTTTCTATACTTACGTAAGGAAATGATAGGAATCAGCAAGGAGTAACATAGCAGCATATTAAAAGGAATAAAAGGGGATGGGTCGAAAGGAGAAGAAAGAAAAGTAAAGAAAATGAAATGAAAGGGATAGGAAAGGATAGGAAATTGAAGGAAGAGAATGGGAAGGAAATGGAAATAAATGGAAGGAGAGGAAAGGAAAGAAAGCAATGCAAAGGAAAAGAAATGAGGGAAATGGCAAGAAAGGAAAGGAAAGTATGCAAAAGCAAAGAAAGAAAAGAAAAAGAAAGGAAGAGAAGTGGGAGGGGAGGGAAAGAAATGGAACACAAGGAAAGGAAGGGAATGTATGAACAAAGAAAAGAAAAGGAAAAGGAAGGAAAATAAAGGAAAAGGAAGGAAATGAAATGGAACAAAGGGAAAAGAAAACATGCATAACAAAGGCATGAAGGCAAATTAAAGCAAAGCAAAGGAAAACAAAGGATCAAAAGCAAAACAAAGCAACGTAAAGTAAAGAAAAATAGATAAAGATAAAACAGATCATTCAAAAAAATGATAACAACCAAAAATTAAGAAGATAGAGTGAAAGATTTATCCATCACAATATGTTAAGATTCACCAAGTATCTACAAACTGTAAAACTTGTCATAAAAGATATTCTTCATTGTGGTTAATGTGTGCAATGGATTTTATTTATTGTTAGTCTCATGACTGCCCCTTTGATATTTGACCGCCTGATGCAGGTCTTCATCAGGCGTTAGTATCGGGTTACTGACTACCACCGTGGTTGTTGGTGATTGGTGTTTCACGAACTATGCTCATGGCTGGTGGGTTTCGATCTAAGGCATGTATAAGACTTTATGGACAGATACTGAACAATAATCACTTTACTACTTACTCATTATGCGAGACAAAATCAACCTTCAACTGAGTAAAATCGCTTCATAATTTATCTGAAAGACAGTTGATAAAATAAAGCGTTATTGTTTTTCACGAACAAAGAATAACACATAAATGATAGCCATGAAGGGTTGATCGTTAGGCTCGACAAAAAATTGAAATGTACTGTAAATCGCTACAACTAGGTGTTTTAGCTCATATGGAGTTACGTAATACCGGCTCTAACTTAGTTTTGAACAGAATGTGTGCAGGAATTGTTAGTTGGACGCCTACTCGACCCTTGACCGGTGGTGTTAATATTTATTAGTTTTTTGTATTAAACAACGTTTTTGCCAGAGTAGAGAGAAAGTTGAAAACGTATTATACTGCCAACATTTTCATGTGGAAACAATGTTGGAATCAGCATTCAAGAGGCAGCATGGTTCATTGTTAGCCATGTTGTGTTTCAAAATTTATCAGCAAAACTGAATTCCAGCGTGCGACACTAGTTCCAAACGCAACCAAAAGAATAGCGCCGTCACTGAATTTTAATACGATGCTCCCGAAGGAATTAGATTCACGTACAAAATAAAATAAAAATAAAAAACAATAATAACCAGCTTCAGTCTTTCTGAAGGCCATTTCTTGCACGGTTTCGTCGACACGGAAGTTAGTTGAGCGAGGAGGTATTTTGCTATTTTAAAAATCGCTTAATCAAGAAGTTCACTTTTCGTACCTACATGAAATAACTTGGGATAAGATGTTGATGAAGACCGAGACTACATCTGCATGAATTGTTCGGCAAACTGTAAACCACTTGAAACCACGCCGGCTGTGAGTCCGGTCCCGCTCAAGTTCTCGGGAAACGAATCACTGAAAATGTGACAAGTTATCATAAATTTTACTCCTTTTTTAAGCGTCACAATGACAATGTAACCTTACCTTTGCGGTCTTTTACTAAGAACAATACTTTCCCTGGTTATATCAGTTTAAAACTCGCGAAGTTCTTCAAGAATGAGTTCATAACGTTAAAGAACCTTTTCCGAGAAACTCAAGAATCACGCGATGTCACATGACCAAAGATAATTTCTTGGAAAACCCACAATTCCCATCATCCTTTTAGCTACAACTTGAGCGTTGGAAAGTTCTAGCTTCTTCTCCTCCTGCTTTTTCAAAATCTTATTTATTTATTTTGCCATCTCAGTTTCCATTACGATTAACAAAATTTGGATATCAAAGGTCGAGCTTTACCCTCGCGAATTAGCGTTTGCTATTGGAAGCTAAAGCAATCACAGATTGTTAACCAATGAATAACAAATTTTACGAAGTAAAACAAAAATGCTTAGACCTTGTTCACAATACACCAGCAGATATAATTAAATTATTTTGACCTTTATCTTCAATCGAATCAGTTACTCCCCGTCTTACCTAACGAAGAAGTAAACCAAAGACTTGACTAAAAACAAAACCAAACACTCGACGGTTTCCAAGAAACGTTAAAAATTTCCAGCAACTCTTTTGCAGCTCCACGACAAAAGCTTTCCGAGAAACCAGACGGATTGACGTAATTATGCAAATAAGGCAGTACGGGAGGCCGCATTGATTTCACCAGTCTGCCTTAATATAGGCGCATCTTCGCTTCATTGCATTTCCTTTTATCTGTATCTAACAAACCTACATAAAAACAAACGCCTTACATTTCGATGACATTTGCAATTTGTTCAATATACATGAGAGTAACCGAACTTGTTTGAGGTGCCGTGTTATTAGAGACCGGAATTATCAAGACAAATTATACAGTTTTTACGAAGGTTTCTATTTTTTTTTGTGGAGGATGATTCAGTTTTAGCATCTGGAATATACTGTATTAATCTGAGAGGTAGCAATTACCTAACAAGGATATTACATCCTTTCTATTCTGACTTAAATCTGACTTACACCTTCTTGACAAAATTACCGTTCACAACCGTCTTTAATTAAGGGTGTCAGAAATTAGAGTGATCACTATAGAAGAAAATACAATACAATACCACTGCTCAAATAATAACGGTTTATTAAAAAAAATAAATATTGATTATGTGGCGCGTTATGCACAATTATCCGCCACCTAGCTGGGTGCTGAGTTCTGTCTAAACTGTCTCAGGCCTTGAACAAAAATCTTTTTAGTTTGATCCATCATCTCCTGGTAAAATTTCAAGTCCTCTTCTTTCGCTTTCAAAGTGGAGTTAAGAGCTTCCTTTAGTGCGTCGTTTTCGTCTGTTTGAATGGCGAGTCTGGTGAAGATATTAGAAAACGTATTATTCATTCATGAAGAAAATGAAAAGAGGTTAGTCTCTGTGACTGCATTTTATATTTGATGTGCGAAGGCTGGAGAGCTGTGAGATGTGGGTTTGAAGAAAGGTCTTGAACATGACTTGGTCTGACAAAGTCTGTAACGAAGAAGTATTGAGGCCTGACGGTGAGGAGAGGGCCATCATATCTCTTATCAACAGAAGACAGAGAGTCTGGCTTGGTCATACCCTACGGCATGGCGATCTTGTCCCATTAGTAATTGAGGGAAGAATAATAGGAGAGAGACCACCTGGAAGACCTCGAGTGGGAATGCTGGATAGAGTAAAGGATGGCAGCCCTGACATAGCGGTCAAGAGGCGCGCCTTAGATCGAGAACTATAAGGAAGGATCCGCCTGTGGGCAGAATACACACATACGGATAGGGTACAGTTCTATCGATGATATGAGAAGGACAGACCTGCATTAACAGATCTTATTAAGATACTTTTATTATTGGTATAAAAGTCTCTGATAATGATAGCCTGAGTAGCAAGCGTTTCCGAGCGGGTTCGGGTTCGTTGAGAAAGTTAGGACGAGAGCAAATAAAGAGGGATAAAGGGGGAGGGGAAAAAACGTTATGGTTAGGTTCGCCCCTGTTCTTCCTTTTTTTTTTTTTTTGCTCACGCTCCAACTTTCGCTTCCTACGTAGTCAATGATAAAGATATTTCGGTGAAAACGAAGAACTATCCCTCAGTGAAGGAGACACTTGAATCTGTTTCTCGTAACACTGCTTTTAAAAACCAAAGATAACTTGTGACAAAAAAGAACAGAATTTAGTAATGGCATATTCTCTAGCGCAAAGAGACGGACGACTACTAGACGATAGAAATGGAAAAAGTGCCGACGGTGTCGAGTTTTTCTCTCGTGTTGGTGCCACTTCACTGCACCCAATTCCTGCTTTAAAAAGCTCGCGTGACCGAAAAAACCAGACTTGCAAGTACTGAATAGAAGTTATCACAGGTTTCACTTTTGTTTACCTGGTTGACAGCTCTTCCAAGTCTTCCATCTTTGCTTGTCGGTCTTGCACTGTACCTCCTGTTCCGTACCCCTTCCCCTTCCCCTTGACCACGCCCTGTCCTGACTGCACTCTACTCAGCTGTTTCTCCAAGTGAGCCACTTGACGTCTTTCTTGCTGCCACTTGTTGCTTGCTTCCAACTCTATGTTTTTAGCCTCATCAACTCTACGGAATAACATCGTACGGAAAACACGTTAGAAGGTGAAATCTTACGTGGGTAAAGGTGGAATCTTCTTCCCTAGTCATTTTAAGACCGTGAAAATTGGCCTGCTCCCGTGGAGCGAGCCCACGACCTCGCATTCTTTAGATCGTTTAAAAAAAAAAAGACACCCCAGAAAGCTTCATTTTACTTTTTTTTCATCGAAAAAGTTAATACGGTTATTTATACTGAAGGAAGTTAAGCCCTCTCTGACGACGGCTATCACGTTTTCCAGCCAAAATAGGGACTTTACGGTCCAACGACGCGACGGCAACAAGAACGTCGCTTTAAAAGTGAATTTTCGTTCTTTCAGTATTTATAGCGATTATTCCTACCCACTTACTTTGTCAATTGTAGGCGAACCCTCCTAAAGTTGAATTTCAAGGGACCATATTTAGGCTCAGAAACAGAATTCAAATTTCGTCGATGCTTTTTTACGTTCTCCGTAAAACGCGAAATTAGGCATTTTCACGTCGAAGTCGTGCAAAAACGGGAAAGAAATATACAAAAAAGTGTGATGCACGTGCAAAGTTGTTGTTTTGCTTATTAAACCTATTGTTTTTATGACGTTCTCGTTGCCGTCCGCGTCGTTGGATCTTAAAGTCCCTAATAAAGCTGGTTGACGCGTGAGAGCAGTACTAAGTATCAAGAAAATCTCGTACTCGTAGTCGTCCTACAATCTAAAGTTCTCTTGCCGCTTTTTTTTTTCCTCTTTGCAGATCAATGGTGATAACTGGTCAAAACCTGAAGAGTTCCCCACTTCACAAACTATAAGAGGAATGGGTACAAGCTTTAGGCGCAACGATTTTTGGGATCATTTGGGTGGACAAGCGTTAGTTATGATTGGTCGATGGTATTCAAGGCAACCATTAACCAATCATAACTAATGCTTGTTAAACGTTGCGCCGAAAGTTTGTATCCATTTCTCTTATAGTTTCGGGAATGGTGAATGACTAATTCCTTCAAGTTCAGCTTAGTTGACTGGGTCAACCTCTTTCCCAGAGTCTTCTCGTATTCCAATATAGCGGCGGTAGGAGTATATTCAGAGACTGCGCTTGAGACTGTGTCGGTGTTCTATCGAATTGCACCATGGCACTGTTTTAGGGGACGAACTTTGCCGCAGTTTTCCCATGCAACTTCGCAATAGCTAACGAAAGGAGTGATCGCGTCCCATAACAGTCTCAGTGTGAAATTCGACACAAAACCCATGCACTCTCAAGCAGAAACTAAAACTGGCCATTAAAGCGTAGCTATCTCGCCCTTTTCCCCAACAGGCAGCCTGTTAACATTATTGTCAGCCCCAAACAAATATACAAACACCAGCGCACCAGACGATTTACTATGGAGATCTTACCTTTTCTGTAGAAGCGAGACTAGTTCTAACAGCCGATCTCTCTCAACTTCAGCTGCCTGGCATAGAGACTTACTCTCCTGTACTTGGGATCTTAACAACTGAACTTCGTCGCTGTAAACAAATGAAAACAACAAAAACCAGTCCACGGTTTTACACTAAAGCCCTGTGTCTTGATAGCCTGATTACGTTTGTCTTAGCAGAGAGGTCTTCCATTAGTCTATTCTTTTTTACAGCGAACAAACATCAACACTCTTGGAGAGAGCCTCTTAAAGTCAGTAAAGTTGCCAAGATTGATAGTGATATATAGAAATAGTGAAATGTAAAACTAGGAAAGATATGGTTCAGCAAATTCGCAAAATTTTCACAATACAGAGACTTTTGTATGGAAACGGGATGAGGGGCGGAGAGGGGAGGGGAGGGGCAAATTCGTTCTCCCCATAACGTCTGCGAGGGCGTGTTTGAAGGCGGAAACTCGCGCCCGGCACCGGCGCGAGTTCCATACCGAGATGACTACGTGATTTTCTATCACGTTTACATGGTTAACCTACGCGAACGACAAAGGCTCGGAGCGTACAGGTCATTGGCTTCAAATAAAATTATGTTATTTAGCGCAAGTACAAAAAAGAACTAAGCTTTTTCTGAACACTTTTGTAGCCTGCGTCGCAGATAGTCTGAATCCCCGATAATTTATTGAGTTCTTTATCTAGGGGCGCTTTCCATTCAACCCAAAATTCCGGAAATTTCGGTTGGTAGATCAAATGGAACGGACCATTTCGGTTTGTTCCGACCGGAATATTTGGAACCACCAGGTCCACTTTGACCGGTCTGGTCATTTTGGTCGGTCGGACCGAAATGTTCCTTTCCATTTGACAAAATTGTTGTCCCCAGTACTGCTCTTTTGTAACCTGCTTACAAGAACATATAACCAAACGCGCGGTGGCCTGGGTCGGGTCTGTGCAACCGAATGTACCTTCCATTGGGCGCGTGGAATTTCCGAAATTTCAAACCGGACTTTTTGTTGAATGGAAAGCGCCCTAGGTCTCGGGCTAGTGACAGGTCTGACTGCAACGCAGGCAAATCTTTTCTTGTTTAGCCAGCGTGGCAGGCGTCAAACGGAAGGAAAAGGGGGGGAAAACGAAGGACGGATTAGTCGGTCACATTCACTATATACACACGCGATTTTCTTTTTGCAAATTCTCCACCAGGCGGAATAACATTCATACGTACCTGCCTCCTGCACTATTCCTGCGACCTCTGCTTCCACGTCCACCACTGGGAGGTGTAGGAGGGAGCTGGTATCCCTGTGCAGATCCCCTTCCCGATGTACCTTGCACACTTCCTCTGGACATCACATGCCGCCTGGCCGGACTACCTGGCACGGATCCAATTTGGTTTCTACTTGGTCCTTCAGGGGGCACATATTTCCTTGACGGTATGAAACCATTGTTTTGAGCCCCTAAGTCCTCAGCACCCTGTGGGTAAGGTCCCTTTGTACCTCCTGTTCCGTACCCCTTCCCCTTCCCCTTGACCACGCCCTGTCCTGACTGCACTCTACTCAGCTGTTTCTCCAAGTGAGCCACTTGACGTCTTTCTTGCTGCCACTTGTTGCTTGCTTCCAACTCCATGTTTTTAGCCTCATCAACTCTACGGAATAACATCGTACGGAAAACACGTTAAAAGGTGAAATCTTACGTGGGTAAAGGTGGAATCTTCTTCCCTAGTCATTTTAAGACCGTGAAAATTGGCCTGCTCCCGTGGATCGAGCCCACGACCTCGCATTCTTTAGATCGTTTAAAAAAAAAGACACCCCAAAAAGCTTCATTTTACTCTCTTTTTCACCGAAAAAGTTAATACGGTTATTTATGCTGAAGGAAGTTAAGCCCTCTCTGACGACGGCTATCACGTTTTCCAGCCAAAATAGGGACTTTACGGCCCAACGACGCGACGGCAACAAGAACGTCGCTTTAAAAGTGAATTTTCGTTCTTCCAGTGTTTATAGCAATTATTCCTACCCACTTACTTTGTCAATTGTAGGCGAACCCTCCTAAAGTTGAATTTCAAGGGACCAGATTTAGGCTCAGAAACAGAATTCAAATTTCGTCGATGCTTGTTTACGTTCTCCGTAAAACGCGAAGTTAGGCATTTTCACGTCGTAGTCGTGCAAAAACGGGAAGGAAATAAACAAAAAAGTGTGATGCACGTGCAAAGTTGTTGTTTTGCTTATTAAACCTATTGTTTTTATGACGTTCTCGTTGCCGTCCGCGTTGTTGGATCTTAAAGTCCCTAATAAAGCTGGTTGACGCGTGAGAGCAGTACTAAGTATCAAGAAAATCTCGTACTCGTGTCGTCCTACAATCTAAAGTTCTCTTGCCGCTTTTTTTTTCCTCTTTGCAGATCAAAGGTGATAACTGATCAAAACCTGATGAGTTCCCTACTTCACCAACTATAAGAGGAATGGGTACAAGCTTTAGGCGCAACGATTTCTGGGATCATTTGGGTGGACAAGCATCAGTTATGATTGGTCGATGGTATTCAAGGCAACCATAAACCAATCATAACTAATGCTTGTTAACTGTTGCGCCGAAAGTTTGTATCCATTTCTCTTATAGTTTCTGGAATGGTGAATGACTAATCCTTTCAAGTTCAGCTTAGTTGACTGGGTCAACCTCTTTCCCAGAGTCTTCTCGTATTCCAATATAGCGGCGGTAGGAGTATATTCAGAGACTGCGCTTGAGACTGTGTCGGTGTTCTATCGAATTGCACCATGGCACTGTTTTAGGGGACGAACTTTGCCGCAGTTTTCCCATGCAACTTCGCAATAGCTAACGAAAGAAGTGATCGCGTCCCAAAAGCAGTCTCACTGTGAAATTCGACAGAAGACCGATGCAGAAGCAGAAATCTAAACTGGACATTAAAGCGTAGCTGTCTCGCCCTTTTCCCCAACAGGCAGCCTGTTAACATTATTGTCAGCCCCAAACAAATATACAAACACCAGCGCACCAGACGATTTACTATGGAGATCTTACCTTTTCTGTAGAAGCGACACTAGTTCTAACAGCCGATCTCTCTCAACTTCAGCTGCCTGGCATAAAGACTTACTCTCCTGTACTTGGGATTTTAACAACTGAACTTCGTCGCTGTAAACAAATGAAAACAACAAAAAACCAGTCCATGGTTTTAAACTAAAGCCGTGTGTCTTGATAGCCTGATTACGTTTGTCTTAACAGAGAGGTCTTCCATTAGTCTATTTTTTTTTTTCAGCGAACAAACATCAACACTCCTGGACAGAGCCTCTTAAAGTCAGTAAAGTTGCCAAGATTTATAGTGATACATAGAAATAGTGAAATGTAAAACTAGGAAAGATATGGTTCAGCAGATTCGCAATTTTTTTACAATACAGAGACTTTTGTATGGACACGGGATGAGGGGCGGAGGGGGGGGGGGGGGGGGGCAAATTCGTTCTCCCCATAACGTCTGCGAGGGCGTGTTTGAAGGCGGAAACTCGCGCCCGGCACCGGCGCGAGTTCCATACCGAGATGACTACGTGATTTTCTATCACGTTTACATGGTTAACCTACGCGAACGACAAAGGCTCGGAGCGTACAGGTCATTGGCTTCAAATAAAATTATGTTATTTAGCGCAAGTACAAAAAAGAACTAAGCTTTTTCTGAACACTTTTGTAGCCTGCGTCGCAGATAGTCTGAATCCCCGATAATTTATTGAGTTCTTTATCTAGGGGCGCTTTCCATTCAACCCAAAATTCCGGAAATTTCGGTTGGTAGATCAAATGGAACGGACCATTTCGGTTTGTTCCGACCGGAATATTTGGAACCACCAGGTCCACTTTGACCGGTCTGGTCATTTTGGTCGGTCGGACCGAAATGTTCCTTTCCATTTGACAAAATTGTTGTCCCCAGTACTGCTCTTTTGTAACCTGCTTACAAGAACATATAACCAAACGCGCGGTGGCCTGGGTCGGGTCTGTGCAACCGAATGTACCTTCCATTGGGCGCGTGGAATTTCCGAAATTTCAAACCGGACTTTTTGTTGAATGGAAAGCGCCCTAGGTCTCGGGCTAGTGACAGGTCTGACTGCAACGCAGGCAAATCTTTTCTTGTTTAGCCAGCGTGGCAGGCGTCAAACGGAAGGAAAAGGGGGGGAAAACGAAGGACGGATTAGTCGGTCACATTCACTATATACACACGCGATTTTCTTTTTGCAAATTCTCCACCAGGCGGAATAACATTCATACGTACCTGCCTCCTGCACTATTCCTGCGACCTCTGCTTCCACGTCCACCACTGGGAGGTGTAGGAGGGAGCTGGTATCCCTGTGCAGATCCCCTTCCCGATGTACCTTGCACACTTCCTCTGGACATCACATGCCGCCTGGCCGGACTACCTGGCACGGATCCAATTTGGTTTCTACTTGGTCCTTCAGGGGGCACATATTTCCTTGACGGTATGAAACCATTGTTTTGAGCCCCTAAGTCCTCAGCACCCTGTGGGTAAGGTCCCTTAAGCAATGGACCTTCTACAGAACTATTAACAAACCCGTAACCTGGCACAGTTCTTGTAGCTTGAGTATTAACGCCAGTAAAACCGTAACTAGGTCCATTCTGTTCTACTCTTTCCTCGTTCGTTGTTAAATCTTCAGTGCAGCAAGCCACAGATTTAGTCTCGCGCTCAGATAATTGTTTGTATTTTTCTGTAGTGTTTTTAAGTTCAAGCCTGGCGTGACCCAGTTCTTTCTCCAACTGCTGTATTCGCAGATCCCTTTCTTGGCACACTTGCTTTAGATGTTCCATCTGCGCCTTGTCCTGGGACGTTCCCTTAGGGGGTGGCGGTGGGGTGGTTGCCTTTCTGCTAGCAGCCTGACTTTTAAGCTGTTGTTGCTCTCTCTGGCAGAAATGTCACAAGACTTTATGAATAGTGAGCTTAAGCAACTACAACGACGACGACGATCACGTCAAAAAACAATTGGTTTTGACATCCACTGCACTACTTCGACGTGAAACTTCCTAATGCGACGTTTTATTGAGGTGGTAATCCTAGGAGGAAGAAGCTAAAACGGGGCTTATTTTCCAGGGAGGGGGTTTAACCGGATGTATTTTGTTTTGTTTTATTTACAGGTGTATGAATATGAGTATATAACTGAAGGGCATAAGTGTGTGTGTGTAGGGGGTGAAGGGGGGATTATAAGTGTGGGGGCTTATAAGCGGCAGTTCATGGTATCCTCACCATAAGTGCAGCAATGAGCTCATCGTCATGAGCGCCTTTTTCCAATAGCGTTTGTACTTGAGCCTTCAGTCCTTTCAAGTCACTAGTCAGCACCTTATTGCGTGCCTTGGCAGCGTCGTGTTTTTGTTGTAGTTTGGTGTGTTCTCGATCCAGGTTCTCTAACTCCGCTTGTGTTTTCTAACAAAAACAATAAACAACAGAAAGTTAGTCACTAAGACAATAATCATGTTAAGCTCGTCACGAAAAGAAAGACTCCGAATTAACCGCTGACACCAACAAAAAATGGTTCCAAAGCAAAGGATTTTATGTCTAATTGGACATCTTTTAAGCAGATGGTAGTTTATCATGTTACAAATGCTTTCTCCGACTTGCAGAGTCTCCAGTAACAGTAACATTTACAGGTTCATGGATATATATCTAGACGTTAATGTGCACAAGAGCAAGGATAAGCACAGCCGGTTAGTGTACGGCGACCTTCTGTGAGGGAGATACTGAGCACAATGTTCCGTGTAGCTTTAGTACCTTTAACACCCGTAAAACAGAGCACTGTTGGAGAGAAGGGGGTAAAATGAGCGCACCGTCGGCCTCGTGTTTGTACTTATAAGTATTGTTGCCAGTTTAGGTACTGTTAGTGTTCGTGGTGGTTCAGGGATAGAACACCTGGCCCCAGCAGTACAAAACGTGGTAAATCTCTGTTTAGTGGATAAGTGCAATTGGTTTCCCTAATTCTTATCCACTGGATAGTGATTTATCGGGTGGATTGCACTATCCAGCCTTTCAACAGCTGGGGTATGGAGTAAAATTACCACTTTGCCCATAAAATATACACACATAATAGCGTGTAAAAGCAAAGAAATTTCCCTAGTTGTTCAACACAGTCCTACCGCATGCAAGCATCAATGTATCAAATCTAGGACGTACTGTTTAGAATTAAATCCTGTTCAAGTTTTGGGTTATTTGTGCTTTGCCTCAAACTACATCTACGTGTGGTCTGGCCCCAGTTGTTCAAAAGCTGGATAGCGCTATTCACCGGATCAATAAATCACTATCCATTGGATAAGTATTAGGAAAACTAATTGCGCTATTCAATGGATAGAGATCTAGTATCCGGTGGATAGCGCTATCTACCTTTTGAACCGGCTTGAGCCTCAAGTAAATTCACGTGTTACTGATTGCTGAAGTGCTCTTTCTATAACTGTTCAAGCTAGCAGTGCCAGTCATGCTTCGACACCTCAGTTTTCGAAACATGGGCTTGTAACCACAATACAGCCATTATTTTATCAACCACGAAAAGTCAGAAAAACAGAAAGTCATTTATCAGTTACAGTAGTCGAACGTGTAGCGGAACCGATATAAATATTTCGATCAATGTGATTTTCACTTAGGAGTTAAAGGAATTTTATCCGGCAAAAATTCTAACAGTAGGAATTGCCACCAAACTGAGTGAAACACAAAAATAACCGCTCAAGACATTAAAAGAAGGTATAAATAACACAGCAAGTACAAAAGGAGGCATGGATGGACAAACTTGAAGGAGATTAAAAGGGATTGCAATTGTGTGAAACCTCTATCAGTTAAAGGAGCCTTTCACGAAATTTATCAAAATTCAAACTGTAAGACCTGCCACCAAACTAAGTGAAACAAAAACAATCACTCAAAACATTGAAAGAATGCATAAATAACACAGAAAATACAAAAGGAGGCAGGGATGGACAAAGTTAAAGAAGATTAAAACGGATTGCATATATTGTTGATTTTTTCAAACTTGTTAGCCTACTAGTTTTTCAAAGGTCACTTTTGTAGTTTTTAACATGTTATAATATTCTCGGGAGGTAATTTGTCGGAAAAGAAGCTGCGCATTTGTAATATACAATTAACCTCTTTGCTAACATTAAGTTTCATGGCGCATAAGGAAGCGTAATTAGCAATATCAACTAAATCAACTGTAGAGCGGTGACACCGAGCCGTTTTAAAGCGTTCACAATAGGGACTTTAAGATCCAACGAGTGAAGGCAACGAGAACGTCGCTTAAAAAGTAAATTTGCGTTCTTTTGATATCAGGAGCGATTATTCCTACCCACTTACTTTGTGAAATGTAGGCGAAACTTCTTGAAGCTGAATTTCAAGTGACCATATTCAAGCTCAGAAAGAGAAATTAAATTTCGTCGTTGCTTGTTTACGTCCTCCTTAAGACGCGAAATTAGGCATTTTCACGATGAAGTCGTGCAAAAACGGGAAAGAAATGTACAAAAAAGCGTGATGCACGTGCAAAGTTGTTGTTTTGCTTATTAAACCTTTCGTTTTTTTGACGTTCTCGTTGCCGTCCGCGTCATTGGATCTTAAAAGTCGCTAATATTGGCTTCTCACCTCCTGTGCTTCCTTGCGATCCTTTTCAATTTTCTTCAGCACAGAGCGATGTTTCTCATCATACTGGGATGGTAATGATGAGGGTGACATCATCGCTGACCTCAAGAGAATGTTGTTAGATGTGGCTGAGCTGCTTCGAGCAACCTGTCCCAACTGACTTTTTAGCTCTGTTACCTACAATCAGGAACAAAGTAGTTGACATACTTGCCTGAAACGCGTGCTTTCATCAACAATTTCATTTATTTATTTTCTCGTTCTGTTTAAACGCCGTAAATCCCCTTATCCCCGAATCAACGTTGTTTGTGGTAAAAGAAAGACTTAAGGGTCAAAACTAAAAAATCGATTTGGGAGGAGGGGGGGGGGGTATGTCCACCATGTCCCTCATTGGAACAATTTAAGAAGTATTGAAATAGGCGGACAGGATTTCAATACTTATCATTGAAATTCAAAAGTAAATCAGTGGTTCAGTACGAAACAGCGAGTACATCAAGTAATAGTCCATTAAAGAAACCAATGATCATATTGATCTTACAAAATGAGGAAATTAAAGGTTAAAGACAGGAGGCAGCAACAAAAATGTCACACAAAAAAAAGAAAAAATGTGGCCAAATTCTACTGGGCGTGAATTATTTAGACCGTTACCAAGTTGAGAGAAAGAGAAAGAATAATTGAACGTCTTGTGTTTAGGTCCTCCGTCAAATGTACTACTGTAACAGTACACAGCATCAGGAAATTTCAAGCCATCGTCGTGTAGTGACGGCAAAGAAATGAGACGAAACGTGTGCCGTACACCATTATTTCAATCCGGAAAAGGCATGTCTTTTTTTTCATTCGCATGAATAGGTCTTCCGTCCAACGCATCATGACTTGGAATAATCGCAAAGAAGATTGAAAAAACCAAAATTCACTGTTTATGCAACGTTTTCGCCGCTGTCGCTGTCCTCGAATCTTAAGGTTCCTGTTGCCACAAAACAATAGAAAGCTTCAGATTCTAAGACGAGGACGACTACGAGTCATTTTGGGAGGAAAACGTGATAGCCGTCGTCATTCTACTACGAGTTTTAGCGAGAATGTCGTAATGGCGGGAACAAGTTATCAAATGTAAGAAATCTTATCATTTTGCCATCGGGAGAGGGCTTAACCTCCTTCAGTATAAATAACCGTACTAACTTTTTTTGGTGAAAAGGAAAATAAAATGAAGTTTTCCGGGGTGTCTTTTTTAGAACACGCACATAAACTTTAGTTAAATCTCGTGCTCTTACTCGTTCTCGTCCTTATATCTAAAGCTCTCTTGTACATGTAGCTTACAATACCAGTGAGCAATTCCCAATGCCCAAAGCAATTTCACTGAATCAGCTATTTAGCTACATGTACAGAAGCTGTGGTCTAGAAGCATTTAATCATTTCACGGTTTATACCTTATTCTGCAAAGATGTGATCTGCTGTTGTCTTCCTCTCCACCCACTTGAATCATTCAACAGTGAAGTAATGTTGAATCCATCTCCAACTTCCTTTGCAAGTACCTAAAAATAAATCAATTTTTTAGTCATTTGCCCGTTGTGGTTACTGGCAATTGAAATGTGAATGGGTCAATCATAAGTGCTGTTTAATGCCCCAAAACGGATGCCCCTCAAAAATGTTCTACAGAAAAAGTGAGTTGAAACGGAGTAAGGTGAAAAAAGGTAAAGACAGACCGTTTATGGGAGAGGTTTTTCAGTTCCCTTTTTTAAAATATACCTTTGACGCCACCAGATTCGTATCGCCAACAGTCATTTAAGAGACGATTTTCCCGAATAATTGGGCAAAAACACGGCATAAGAATCAATGCAAGAAGTCCACGCCCAGTTAACGTTCGCCACCAAAAAATGTCTTAGCTTAAACAGTACTCCTTCCCAGCATGCAGCATGCTTATTCGTTGCAAGGTTACGCCCCGTAGTATGGTTAGCAATTATTGAATGAGGCTGAGTAGGATGTGAAGAATTATGCAGATCGAATATCGTCGACTCTTAGTCTAGCTCCTATCCATCCGATTTTGTTCATGTTGTTGATACACACTACGTCTGGGCTAACTGTGTAAAAACGAGGTCTGCATCTCCTATTCCTCTTGAACAGCTGATTGGGTTTTTATCTAAGGAAACGACACAATGGCAAGGCTTGAAGATGGGCCGCCAGAATAGCGTGAAGCCAGATACTGCGGGTCGTAAAAGTCCCATTAACACATGAGAGAAAGAAACATCACCAGGTTCTACATTCCCCAGTCTTTTTTAACAGCTGATAGGGTTCTTATCTAATGAAACGACACGACGATTCCAAGGCTTGAACACGGGCCTCCAGAAAAGCCTGAAGCCCGATATTGCGGCCCGTAACAGTTCCTTTCACCCATGAGAAATAGACCAAATCACCAAGGTCTGCATCTCCTGGTCTTCCCAGTTTCTTATCTAAGGAAATGACACGGCGGCAAGGCTTGAGAAGTTTGAGGTGACAACTACACTGCTACCATACTGTACCTAACACTGCAATAAGATTTAAATTTCCGTGTAATGTTCCAGCAATACCTTGTGTGCAACTTTTAAGTCTTTCTTGAGCTTCTCACACTGATTCCTAAACTCTGCCAATTTATTGTTTGACTGATTCAGTTTATCTTGCAGGGCAGTGACTTCAGAGCTGTCCTGAAAAAAAAATCAACATCTTAATTTGGTTGCTTTCTCCTGAGCACCTTATAAAAATAATGTGCACAAGGATATAGGCTAACTAAAAACAACTTAAGCACGCTTATATTATATTAGTGAAGCTGGGTATTAAACTTACTGCACCTTCAAAGTTACCGCGTTAGGACAAGTTTGACTGCAAAGCGTGAAGTCGCGGGTTCGATTCCCAGGACCGGACCTATACTCAGGGTCTTAAAATAACCGAGAAATGAAGTTGGCTATTTACAAGCGTAGCTGAGGATTTGAACACGGAACGACAGAGAACAAATCCAGCAAGTGATCTGAACGGAACTAGAACTCGGGACCGCTGGACTATGTGTCCGACAGGCTAACCACTCGGCCACACTGCCTCCTCCTATTATCTATTTGCTTGGCTTGAGATGTGTGTTTGTACTTTACTGTTACACTCAAATGCTCCACATTCGAGCAAAAACCTTCTGGTTGCCATGTTGCTGATGGTTATTTTGCGGCTGGAATGCTTTCATGCCACGGCGAAATCACTCAGAGTTCTAGCTACAAGCATTTAACTATCATAATCATATATGGGACACTTATGAACCAATTAACAATAAGACAGTATTACCTTGTCTGTATCTGATTTTGACTTCTGCTCAGCAACAGCCTGTTTTGTGATACCTTGAACATTTGCTGAAGACATCAACTGAGGACGCAAACAAGAGCAATGTAATATTATTAATTTTGTTCACTTAATACATGTACAATAAGTATGTGTAATGAAATGATGACGAGTGAAATTAGGGAATAATTTCATGCGTGTTTTGTCCAAATCCTAATAATTTCCCGAGCCTTTAAACGAAAGTGAATCGAATTTATTTCCTAATTTCACGAGTATACCATTTGATTACCTATTAATATCATGGGTGACGAATTACGAGTGCAATCGTGGATTTTTTACATGTTTATCCTGGAACGTATCGATCGAAAACTCCACTCTCTCAAAACAGTTTAGAGCTTAAATTTGGGTTAAGTTCAGATTTTTCAGAATTTGTGACAAAACACCTGTTAAAATCTTTCTTGGTGAGCTCTTTCGTGTGTTCAGATTTTCTAGAGAGTCTTTTAATGCCCTGACATCTTCATTCATCGTTTTAAAACCACGTCGTCATCTTAGCACTGAGACGAAAGGAAGCTTGCCATGGCAATCGCGAAATTACAAATTAACGCTGAAATTTCGAGTGAAAATTTAGGAATAATACGTCAGCTATGATATTAAGACTAGAAACTCATCCACACTCTATTATGAATATTAAATAAATTTCATAAAACTTACATGGACAATATTTTAACCCACCCACAATCCTTTGTTTTCTGTTGGCAAATAGTGAGGGAATAAATTAATGGGACGTGTTTATTGATCAATAAGATCAAAATATTAGGAATGCTATTGAACGTTGGGCACTGACAGGTCCAGAAAAAACATATAACAAAGAAGTCTGACAGGTTTCATCACCATTCCAATCTATTAACTACGCCTGAGCTAAGCCAACTTTTTGTTTGTCATGTAAAGGGTCCCCTAAGTTTTGTAAGGAAATGTAGGAAAAGTTGGCTACCACAGGGTAGAAGAGGTAGGCGAGTGATCCTTCCTTCTACCCAGGAATGGTTTTCTCCACATGCAACGTACATGTGAAAGGGCCCGCCTGAAGCGGGTTTAACATCATCGTTGGTACATGTACCTCTCTCTCCATGTCTCTTGCTTTCTTTGTCAGTTGACGCACTTTATTCCGCTCACTCTCCAGGTCTGCGGTCAGTTCCCTGTTTTTCTTGGACAGTTCCATGATTCTACCAGCAGCGGTATCAGCAGCCACTCCACTGCCTATACAATCATAACAGTAAAAAATATGAACCCATGTACACCATTATAGCAACATGCTGTAACAATCAAACAACAGTGTAAATGTAAATTGTTAAAATGCACAGCTCTCTAAACAAAATTTGTGAATTCAAATTATAGGATAGGATATGGTATTTCCAGAAAAAACAAGACGAAAAATGCAAATTGGTGGGGAGACATAAACACGTTATTGTTCAATGACTCCAAATACACGGTTAATCCTTCTACTGTAAAATAGGCCTGGATCATAAAGTTCATTACGATCCAAACCAATTTTAGAAGGATTTCCCTGGATTCATTGGGAGCATTATGGTGCTTATATCTCCCCACCAATAATATTTACAGCAACAGGCTCATTTTTGGTGAAGGGGCTTTTTTCATCTTGTTCTTTCTGAATATGCCAACCATGCCCTACATTTTACAAAATTAATTATATAAAACAGCCTCTAACATTGTTAAAATTTTGGCAATATTTTGGCTCAATTCAAAGTTTTGCAGGTGGAAAAAGGTTTAGGGCTGCTGTACCCATATTGTATCATGAATTGTGTTGTAGCCCTTGTATCAAAATCTGTATCATATCATGGGAAAATGTATTATAATTTCAGGGATGTCACTATCAAGATTTCAAGTTGTCAGTAAACACAACAAGCAAACAGGGAATCAAACAGCTAGGGATTCCTTTTGGTTTTATTTTTCTTCTATTTTAATATGAAAGTAGCCGGGGGCCATGTTCATAGTAGCCGGGGGAAATCCCTGGCCCCTGCCTCTTAATAACAGCTCTGAATTTACAGCCCTTGTAGAACCACACCAGGCAACTACCACATTAACACATGTACAATGTACAGCTTTATGTGACCAAAATTAATTGTTAACATTAACCCATTCGCTCCTGGAGATATTGCCGAAAAACCATTTTGAAGCTAGTCGAGTGGTTTTCTGGTCACTGTCGTGCTATAAAGAGCTAAAACTTACCACAACCGGTTTATAGGTCGTACACTTGATGGCCTTCTGATCCAGATGCAAAATATCAGCTTGCGAAGTTCGGGCATGCGCAGAAAGCAAAATTTCGACATAGTTTTTGGGTTTAAAAGTGACACAGCAGTCTTGACTTTTACTTTTCGCTTTCTCTCCTCCCCTCTTTTTTTCGCTTTTCTTGCCTCATTTTTTTTTCTCTTGCTGGGCATTTAGTAGGCTTCATTTTGGTGGGAATAGTTTTCAGGAAAGCTTTTAGGATCTTAGGATTAGGTGAAAGGAAAGGTAGGTGGGCAATGGAACAAGATTTTCATGGAGATTTTCAGGTCAATGTTACATGGTTTTTTGCCTCTTTCTCCGGTGTCCTTGACTGAATTGTGCTCATTCTGGTATGGTTTGAAAGATCTCTTCACTCTGCACAAGCTAGAGGACAAAGTTGTCCTTGACCGTTAAAACTGATGACGTCACAAAGGGTCGAAAGGATGTGGATCTGCACGGGCGGTAATGGGCGGTTCAGGGGCGAATGGGTTAAGAGTTCCTGCCAGCTTTTTTATGACCCAGCTATGCTAAATATAATAACAGCTACAAAAAGTTCTCACCAGCCAAAGCTCTCTTCTCCTCATCTCTTGCTTTCCTCAAAATCCTCATCTCTTCATCCCTTTCTCCAAGAAGCTTATAAAGTCGACCATTTTCATCTTTTAATACCTGTTTTTTAAAATAACAAGAATATTGTAGAAAAAGTCAAATTCTAAAAACACCTTACAGAATAATTAATTTAATGTGTACTTGTAGCCTAAATCTTACATAAAGGTACAAAATGTACTTACCTAAAGGTATGAATTCACATAAACGTACTCAGCTACATGTACTACATAGCAGGGGTGGGTCAGTAAACTCAACACAATAAACTTAATGTTTATGTTAATATTATTATTTTTACTACAATTTATGGTAATATTGCAAGTGATACTTTATTAAAGCAACCAAGTCAAGTCAAGTCAAGTCATTTTTATTTAAACTCATACAGAATATTAATTATATTAATATTAATTTGTATAATAATTATTATTATACAAATCAGTGCTTTTAAAATAAAAATAAAAGATTATGAAGGAAAAGAAAAGTTTTAATTTTAGGTTAATTAATTGTGCAGAGTAATATTCTTGACAACTCTCACATAATACATCTGTCCACTAGCCTTCATTCCAGACGTAATTTAACCCTAACTAGAGGTTTGGTTTCATCTGTGGCATGTCAGGCTACTTGTGTATTGAGTAAGTAGATTCGACATTTGTTCAGGGCTCCTAATATTTCGCGCGGTCGTGGACCCGCGAAATACCACGAAATTCCCAAAAAACGCGAAATACTGCGAAATCCGCCAGAAATATTTCCAAATACATGTCGGCAAAACATATTTAATACTTATCTTGGCTATTAGACCTGTTTTCTTCACCCCAAACGTCCAAATTTATCCTGAAACTTCATCACTGCAACGAGTAAACAACATCCCAAAACTACCAGGCATTTTTAGATGAACGTTGCAAAAAACTGGGTACTAACCATAATGTTAATAGCTTTAGCATTCGCTCATTTCTCGAGCGAACTGTCGTGGAAAGAGCAAATGATTATCCCTGTTAAAAAAACGTTAAAAAACGCTGGTCATATCGACGCAAAATTGATCGATTTTAGCTAAATTTGCCCAAAAAAAATCCAGCGAAATTGGCTGTTTTTTACTGATTGTTTCTTGGCGAAGTTTCCCTCCGAAATTTCCCGTGAAATCGGCCGATTTTTCCTAGAATTTGCCCCTAAAAATCCTTCATAATTTGACTTTTTTCCACTAAAATCCCGTGAAATCGGCCAATTTTTCTGCGAATTTTGACTTTTCTCCCGCGAAGATCCTGCGAAATTGGCCGATTTTTCTGCGAATTTGTCCCCGAAAATCCCGTGAAATTTTGCTTTTTTTTCCGCAAAATATCAGAAGCCCTGATTTGTTATAAACTGGTACCTTACAACCCGTTACATGTTCATTATTTTATACCTTAAATTTACACCAGACCCCAGTTGCTCAAAATATGTTGGCTAGCAGTCTATCCGTCAGACACTATCAATAGTGGAAAAGTAATAGATATGTAAGCCAATATGCATTATCCAGGTTTTGAATAACTGAAGCAAAACCTTCTGATACGGTGAGAAAATCTTTTTTTAGTTTGACACCAACATTAGAAATTTTAGAAGATCTACATGCACATGTTTCCCAAAGCAAAGTAACCTTAAATTGCATGGAGCATTTTTGTTTGTTATTTTTTCTAAATTATGCATAATTATGTGAATATTATTAATGAAAGATTAAATTTCTTGTGGATCATGCTGTTGGATGCTGTTGGATATGATTTGACATACATGTACAAACTGCACGTGTAGATCTACACATGTACAAACAAATCACACTATCATTGTATCAGAAGCCCTGGTTCATGACTTATACAAAAGTCATGTATTTAACAAACAACGTCTAACATAACTAACCCGGATAACATCCTTAAGCTCGTCTACTTCTTTTTGCATAAAAAGATCTCCACCATTTGCAACAGCAGTATCAAGCTGGGTATTTAAAAGAACAAAAAGGTGATTAATAAATTAATCTATAATGTACACAGTACTTACTATTAGTTTGACTTTGATTCCAGCATCAATTAATACAGGACTGCCTACAAGAAGTTGACAACTGATTTCTCACACTTTTTAAAAAAGTCAAACTCCATACAATTTTTGCACCATCTCTAGGGTTCATTACAATTTAGATAGCAAACTCAATCTAATGCTTAGTGGTCACATTTGAGTGAATTTAGTTAAGGTGTGAATTGCCAACTCACAGTACTGTTTACATTCTTCAACCATGTCTCTGGGATTTTCCCTGCTCCAGTTTTTAACATATCGAATTTCAAATACCCCTAATCCCCACTGGAAGCCCGCCCACTAGGAAATTGGGGACATCTCACTACTCACTACTTTTCCCAGCTCTAGGTTTAGAAAATCAAGGTTTTTGCCTTTTGAGGTTTAAAGGAAGTCTGGACTCAACATCTTTCAACCCTTATGGAGTCTTGGAAAATGGTTCTACAACTTTTGAGTCTGTGGATGAAATCATATGATGGTGAGACCATAAAAATTGATGTGGCTTTGTTGGCAGTAATTTCACATATGGTGCTTTATTTGCCTTTAAAAAGTCAAATTCTAAAAACACCTTACAGAATAATTAATTTAATGTGTACTTGTAGCCTAAATCTTACATAAAGGTACAAAATGTACTTACCTAAAGGTATGAATTCACATAAACGTACTCAGCTACATGTACTACATAGCAGGGGTGGGTCAGTAAACTCAACACAATAAACTTAATGTTTATGTTAATATTATTATTTTTACTACAATTTATGGTAATATTGCAAGTGATACTTTATTAAAGCAACCAAGTCAAGTCAAGTCAAGTCATTTTTATTTAAACTCATACAGAATATTAATTATATTAATATTAATTTGTATAATAATTATTATTATACAAATCAGTGCTTTTAAAATAAAAATAAAAGATTATGAAGGAAAAGAAAAGTTTTAATTTTAGGTTAATTAATTGTGCAGAGTAATATTCTTGACAACTCTCACATAATACATCTGTCCACTAGCCTTCATTCCAGACGTAATTTAACCCTAACTAGAGGTTTGGTTTCATCTGTGGCATGTCAGGCTACTTGTGTATTGAGTAAGTAGATTCGACATTTGTTCAGGGCTCCTAATATTTCGCGCGGTCGTGGACCCGCGAAATACCACGAAATTCCCAAAAAACGCGAAATACTGCGAAATCCGCCAGAAATATTTCCAAATACATGTCGGCAAAACATATTTAATACTTATCTTGGCTATTAGACCTGTTTTCTTCACCCCAAACGTCCAAATTTATCCTGAAACTTCATCACTGCAACGAGTAAACAACATCCCAAAACTACCAGGCATTTTTAGATGAACGTTGCAAAAAACTGGGTACTAACCATAATGTTAATAGCTTTAGCATTCGCTCATTTCTCGAGCGAACTGTCGTGGAAAGAGCAAATGATTATCCCTGTTAAAAAAACGTTAAAAAACGCTGGTCATATCGACGCAAAATTGATCGATTTTAGCTAAATTTGCCCAAAAAAAATCCAGCGAAATTGGCTGTTTTTTACTGATTGTTTCTTGGCGAAGTTTCCCTCCGAAATTTCCCGTGAAATCGGCCGATTTTTCCTAGAATTTGCCCCTAAAAATCCTTCATAATTTGACTTTTTTCCACTAAAATCCCGTGAAATCGGCCAATTTTTCTGCGAATTTTGACTTTTCTCCCGCGAAGATCCTGCGAAATTGGCCGATTTTTCTGCGAATTTGTCCCCGAAAATCCCGTGAAATTTTGCTTTTTTTTCCGCAAAATATCAGAAGCCCTGATTTGTTATAAACTGGTACCATACAACCCGGTACATGTTCATTATTTTATACCTTAAATTTACACCAGACCCCAGTTGCTCAAAATATGTTGGCTAGCAGTCTATCCGTCAGACACTATCAATAGTGGAAAAGTAATAGATATGTAAGCCAATATGCATTATCCAGGTTTTGAATAACTGAAGCAAAACCTTCTGATACGGTGAGAAAATCTTTTTTTAGTTTGACACCAACATTAGAAATTTTAGAAGATCTACATGCACATGTTTCCCAAAGCAAAGTAACCTTAAATTGCATGGAGCATTTTTGTTTGTTATTTTTTCTAAATTATGCATAATTATGTGAATATTATTAATGAAAGATTAAATTTCTTGTGGATCATGCTGTTGGATGCTGTTGGATATGATTTGACATACATGTACAAACTGCACGTGTAGATCTACACATGTACAAACAAATCACACTATCATTGTATCAGAAGCCCTGGTTCATGACTTATACAAAAGTCATGTATTTAACAAACAACGTCTAACATAACTAACCCGGATAACATCCTTAAGCTCGTCTACTTCTTTTTGCATAAAAAGATCTCCACCATTTGCAACAGCAGTATCAAGCTGGGTATTTAAAAGAACAAAAAGGTGATTAATAAATTAATCTATAATGTACACAGTACTTACTATTAGTTTGACTTTGATTCCAGCATCAATTAATACAGGACTGCCTACAAGAAGTTGACAACTGATTTCTCACACTTTTTAAAAAAGTCAAACTCCATACAATTTTTGCACCATCTCTAGGGTTCATTTCAATTTAGATAGCAAACTCAATCTAATGCTTAGTGGTCACATTTGAGTGAATTTAGTTAAGGTGTGAATTGCCAACTCACAGTACTGTTTACATTCTTCAACCATGTCTCTGGGATTTTCACTGCTCCAGTTTTTAAGATATCGAACTTCAAATACCCCTAATCCCCACTGGAAGCCCGCCCACTAGGAAATTGAGGACATCTCACTACTCACTACTTTTCCCAGCTCTAGGTTTAGAAAATCAAGGTTTTTGCCTTTTGAGGTTTAAAGGAAGTCTGGACTCAACATCTTTTAACCCTTATGGAGTCTTGGAAAATGGTTCTACAACTTTTGAGTCTGTGGATGAAATCATATGATGGTGAGACCATAAAAATTGATGTGGCTTTGTTGGCAGTAATTTCACATATGGTGCTTTATTTGCCTTTTCATGTAGCATTTCATACACCACCTGCAGGGCTCAAATAACAACCAATCAATGGACAATGTCCGGACAAATCTCATTTTGACCAGACATGTAACTAAGTGACCAGAAAAATGAAATACATAAATATACATGTACACCATTTTTGAGTACATGTACAATATGTAAATATATTGCTGACTTTCATGGATCTTTGTTAACTGAAGAATCTAGTTGAACTACCTTAGTTAATTTTTTTACTTTTTTATTCTGAATACTAATTGTTGCATGTAATTTTTACTTTTTAATTTATATTTGTAAGCGGTTGGTGTGTTGCCTAACTGATGGCTCTTACCAACCTAATCGAGATGTAGCCTGAATTTCATCCGATTACTTTGAGTCGTTATTACTCCCTCAGTAACGTCTGAATTGACGGGCCGATAATGCCGTCCAGTGACATCACTACTCCTTGACCTTTGCTTTAACTCATGCAAAAAGTAAAACACGATTTTCAAGTGGCAAACCGAGAAATATCGTTTGGAAATGTCTGCATGATACAGAACTGCTTTATTTTTTTCGATTGTAATTCATGTTTAACGTTCAAACTATCAACTGCATGCAGTACAACTCTAAATCGGTTGTACTAAATTCTATAATCAAACTCGGTCGCAATCACGAAATGAAATAAACACACACACGGAAAACTTAGTTCAAAAACACAATGATTTGCTTTAATTGAAAAGAAGCTATTTGGTCCTTAGCGAAGAAAAAAACAAGGAGACAAGAAAGAAAAGCTAACAGAATCACTACACTTGACGGTAAAAATAGCAAGAAGGAAGAATTATAACATTGATCTCAGAAAACTTCACCGGCCGCTGAAACAACAAAAAGAAAACAACAAAAAAAACCCCTGAAAAACCTACCGACTCTCCATAATGATTCCTTATTCCCAGGTCAATTTAGCATTTCAGTTTCGAAGACAACGGCAATTTTGCCGTTTAAGATAAAGATAAAGCTTATCGGAATGTTTGAACTAAACGAAAGAATGCCAGGGATGCGATCCGCTGAATATCAAGCGACAATCCCGCTAAAATTTTTCATAATTATACATAATTATTCGAATGTTTAGACAATCAAGCAATCAAAATCACTACCCGGTTTTCGGGTAGTGAGTGACGTCACTGGACGGCATTAAGGGCCGGTCGATTCAGATGTTGTTGAGAGGAGAAAATGACTTGAAGCAATCGGATGAATTTCAGGCTAATCGAGATGATGATGATGTGTCATATAATGTAGAAAAGTAATGCACAATGAGATACATGTATAAATGAGAAGTTAAATTGTACAATTCAACATTAACAAACTGTTTATGTGCTTGTGTGTTCAGGGCTTGAAAAAAAAAAATGAATTCCAGCTCTCTCATTTTGCCTGCCCAGGGCAATTTCTTGCTTGTCTTAGTTAATGATTTTGTTAGAGGATGACTTTCCTCAACCCTTGCCTATTGGGTATCACATACATGCAGGCTTTCTAATGTACTACTCCCTGGCCAGGAGTCTTAAAGCACCACTAAATAGAGACCTTTATATTCTAAGACACATACGACTACGAGGATGAGATTTCCTCAATACTAGGTAGTGCACGCGCATGAGCCAGCGCCATTTTGGCGGGAAAACGTTATAGCTGTTCTCGTTCAGTACTACAAGTTTTAGTGAGAATGTCGTAGTGGCGGAAGCGAGTTATAAAATGTTAGAAGTTTTATCATTTTGCGATCGAGAGAGGGCTTAAGCTCCTTCAATATAGATAACACTGCTATCTTGTCTTATGAATAAAAAAAGTACAATAAAGCTTTCCCGCGGGGTGTCTAGTTTTTGAGAATAAGCAAAAAAAAACTTTAAGTTAAATCTCATACTCGTACTCGTTCTCGTCCTGGAATCTAAAGGTCTCTAATTAGTAACTACTAAAGTAATAAAATGTTAAAAAGGTTTAATTAGGCTGTTTTATAGTGGAAAGTGCACTTAGCTCATCCAGCTAGTTTACAGGCACTCCTCTCAAATGCTTAAAAAACGAATAATTCAAATACAACATAAATGGATTAAAAACTCCAACTGGCAGGAGGCAACAAGTTGGCTATTTACAAGCGTGGCCAAGGATTTGAACTCGGGACAACCACGAACAAATCCAGCAAGTAATTGAACCCAGCGGGACCGCCGCATTACGAGTCTGACGCGCTGCCACGATGTTAAAGTTGTTGCTGTTATGTTGTTTTAGCATATATAATGTAAATATGTGATCAAACTAGAAAGACAGTGTTTTTATATGAATTATATATAAATAAAATAATACATATATATAGATCTTGCAAACCTTTAAATCTAAATTGTCAGTTTGTCCGTCATGACCCCAAAAGGTGTCTGTAGTTGAGCTAGCATCTTCTTGCCCTGTTTTCTCATTATTCTTTGCTTTCCGTTGTTTCCTGGCAAGAAGTTTCTTCTGTTGCTGTTCCTGTATTAACTGGAACTGTTGCCTCAGCGAATCAGACGTTTCCAAGCTCATATTTTTAAAAGATTTCTGGCAAAAAATTTCAACTGTTTGGCCGACATATTTGTTGGCAACAACGAAAGTTGTTGTTCCCAGTCCTCACTCTTATCATCTTCAAGACGAGGCACACACTAATAGGATTACATGACGTGACGTACAATACTTTACTACGGAGATATTAAATTTTTGCTGCAGTTCTTGACACGATCTTTGGTTTTTCATCGCGTTTTGGCCTTTTTCCTTTACGGATTTCTTTCCAAGGAGGCGTTTCAGCTGTTTTAAACATGGAAAACTATGAAAAAATCAAAAGTATAGGCCGTGGAGCGTATGGAACCGTTTACCTTTGTAGAAGAAAATGTGATGGTCGTCATGTCATCATCAAGGACATTCCGGTCGAACAAATGACTGGAGAAGAAAGGAGGGCCGCTTTAAATGAAGTTCATGTTCTGCAGATGTTAAAACACCCTAATATAATCGCTTATTTCGACAGTTTCTTCGGAGAAACTTCTTTTATGATCGCAATGGAATATGCCCAAGGTGGAACTTTGCATAATCTTATCGAGGAACGCGAAGGCAAACTTTTGGACGAAGAAGAGATTATTCGACTGTTTGTGCAGATTTTGGTAGCAATTTATCATGTGCACAAACAAAAAATCCTTCACAGGGATCTTAAAACACAGAATATCCTACTGAACAAAACACGGAAGGTTGTGAAGATAGGCGATTTCGGCATTTCGAAAGTGTTGAGCAGCAAAAGTAAGGCTCACTCTGTCATCGGCACTCCATGTTACATTTCGCCTGAGCTGTGTGAGGGTAAGCCGTATAATCAAAAAAGTGACATTTGGGCTCTTGGCTGTGTGCTTTATGAACTAGCAACACTAAAAAGAGCTTTTGAGGCGTCTAATCTGCCTGCTCTTGTGCTGAAAATCATGAAAGGAAACTTCAATCCCATATCTGAAAGATACAGTGAGGACATGAAGAATCTTGTTCTAAGCATGTTACAAGTTGATCCTGCCAAGAGACCGACCCTTCCACAGATCATGGCACAGCCTCTGGTAGTAAATGCACTGTTCAATATGGGCACTGACATTGGGCGAGTGCCATGTAACAGAACTCCAAGACCTGTTGCAGGGATATCTGGTAATGCTACCATTCTTGATTGTATTGTATAATTAGCAATTAATGTATGAGGCTGAGTAGGATATGAAGAATTAAGCAGATCAAGGAGGGTGTTATCTACCAAGGTCGAAGGCCGAGGTGGATAACAGTCTCCGAGATCTGCTTAATTCTTCATATCCTGCGAAAGCCTATTTCATTAATTGTTTTATTATTCATTCAAATTATTTCCTAGTGTAAAAACATAGCTAAAACATGCCTACCTGCATCAATGTTAAGTTCATCTTCGATAGTGTACGTTTAGGTTTGTCCAGCTCCGCAAATATTCTCCAAATAGCAGATGTCGCCCTCCGAGTTGTCTTCTTGCTGTTTTTGCCATGTTTTTAGTTATTATTTCGCCTAGTTCCAGCTGCAGTTCTTACTCTTGAAACGAGTGAAATGTCCGCCTTTTTTTCACGACCAAAACAACTCAACCTCGTCCCCAGGTCTTCTTGGTTAACGGTGCCTTAACCTGTAGAAGGCTGCATTTTTGACATCATTTCCTCGTTAAACACAAAATTCTTCCAAATATGGTCATCAGTAACTGGTTATGGTGAATTATGCGTGTGCTCGTAGCCAATCAGAATTGGGGAAATATTTTGAATGAATAATAATGTGTTTTATAAGATGACTGGTTCAGCATGCATATAATAAAGCGAATTCTACTTTCTGATTGACTACCTGAATGGGCCAGATGGGCCTAACTTGCTTGCTCCAGATTCCCACTTTATCCCGCAAGAACAGATTTTGTTTGGGCCATATGCTTTAATAATTCCTTTATTGACCAAGCCTGTTTTCAGTCAAGATGGCTGGCATACTGGCCTCATTCCATTTATGTAACTTTTTTTTAAAAGACCCAAACTTCCTCTTGGTTCATAAAAATACAATAGAAGAACATCAGGGATCCATATTTGCAATCGTCCGGCCGACTTCCGACTACAGTCTCGTACGGACGATTAAGATAACTTCATAAGTCGTCCTTTGGATGAGTGAGGTTTTGTTAGGCCAGAAAATCTTGTAAAAATTCTTAGATGATTTTATCAGTCATTCTCTCATAGTTAGTTTTCCTTTAGTCCCTCAATAAGTCGTGGGGGTACGATGTTGGTAACTGTTGACTATGATTCAGTGGCGTTTGTTCTAAGTTAGTACACCAATTCTCTAAAGTGTGTCGTTGATAGTAGTCTGTAGAAAATATTAAAAATCAATAAAATATTATTATAGTGATTAACCCTGGCATTCTCATGCCCTGTATATTTGATTATTATATGTAAGCATAAAAAGAGTAATGAGAATTTTGGTTTTGGTCACTGTCAGAGTTTATACAGTGTATATAAATATTCCTTCTATTGTTTGCTGTCATAAGTAAATAAAACTGTCTTAACATGTCGATTACTGTATCACTTTGCTTTCAAAGCTGCCATTCCTCCTACTCGTGCTAGATCTTCAAGTACCAACAGACCTACAGGTACGCAAATCTATCGCACAAGTTCTTCAAAGTCAGCATCTCTTTCCCTGGATGGCCTTTCTGATATGGATGCATATTCCACTAAGCCACTTGAGCCCAGGTATTTAGTGTACCACTGGGGTGGCGGTATCACCACACCCACTAAGCTACAACTTCCGCAACATGACTCTGATGTAGTGCAGGTCGCATCTGGAAGAACAATGAAGACAGGAGTGACAGGCGGTGGCCGTGCAATCATCTGGGATTCAAACAAGAAAGCAATGGATGTGTCGTCAGATGTTACTGCAGACAGAAAGAAGTTACTGGAGGATCTTTGGCTACCAAAGTTTCTTGAGGGGCAGTCTGGGGTGACAATTGTCCAGGTGTCCTGTGGAGATACGTTTGCAGCTTGTTTGACAGGTACATTGTGTATTATAATTACAGAGCTTTCCATCTTGAATGCAGTCAAATTTAATATTTTTGATGGCAAGGCTCTTTAGGTGAGGCAGCACACCATTCTGTACAATAGCGGAAAAATGCCAAGATTTGTTTGGATGTAAGAACCGAAGCATACACAATCAATTGTTTTCGTATTATCTGGGATATTCACCCTTGTGGGATGACATCACGTGAAACGCACGTAGACGAGATTGAGAGATGTCAAGTAAGTTTCCAGAATGTAAGTAGATTCTAGATGCGCAAGATGAGCGTTTAGTAAATTGCTACTGTATATAAATATTTTCTAGATGTCTTTATTTGCTTGTGGGTGTATTCATCAAGGTCTTGATCCAAAGCGTTTTGGTAATGAATCTCGAGGAAGACTCGAGATTTATATGTGTTTGGCTGCTCCATTTGATGATTCGCGAATAGTTGAAAGCACAAAGGTATCAATTAAATCCTCCTTCATGGAGATAGTTTTTTCTCTGTGCATTCAACAGAAGTGATATGCCAAGCTAAAGTTATATTCTTCTGTTCGGATTGAGTAAACTGCCAACTCTAGCTTGCTGTTCTGCGAAAATGTGCGAAAAGCACAAAGCAAACCAGCGTTTGTTAAGCGACTTCGGTGCCACATGTAATTAATTAATGTATTCTTTGCCTGTTGAGGCGTTAAATTTGATTGTTGTGTGTGGTTATCTCTGTCCATTGAGGTAAATATCTAATTCAGCTGATAATTATTTTGACCATGAGTCACGTTTGTCACTTAATGCAAAAGAAACGCTTGGAACCATATGGATTTAAAATGTAAAATCAACTGTAAAATCAACTGTAAAATTATTAGATTTTTGCCAAGCATAGGCTACCATCGAGTCCAATTGTTTTTAAGCACCACATTAAACCTGTTAATATTCATGCGTTGATATCTTCGCACCTCCATTCGCAAATCGGCAGAAATATTGAAAAGTAGACAGAGTAGAACAGCCAAACACATAATTTAAGATATTTAATATCTTGCACTCCTTGGGATTCATTACTTAACCATTCATGGCATTGATGAAATTATTTCCACGGATAAATAAAGATATGTAAAAAATGTAAACGAGCAATTACTAAAAACTCAGGCCTGCTTGCACAGTGGAAATTTAACCGAACGACTTTCCTTTTTTGTTTCACAAATACACAGAAATAACATATTTTTGTTTTAAAAGGCTATTACCCACCCTTATTCTCACAGGTCATTTTCATTTTCTTCACTTTATATATTTTCAAATTGTAGTCTCCGTATTTTCTTCCAGCTTTGATGCCAGCACTTTCTTTCAAATTGAAACTCCGAGTTTTGGATTATTACATATTATATTGAATATGTTTCTGGGAAACTGCCCACCCACCCGTCCCTTAAGCCAACATTTTGCTCAAAGTGAGAAGTACATCTGTAAGTGTTAATGTTGACTTAGGGGAGGGGAATGTGGGTAGTTTCCCAGAAACTTGTAATGATCCAATCTTTTTTTTACCCTGGGCAAATGACCCTAAGGCTAAGGTATTTGTTCAGTCTAGAAATACATGTAAGAAATAACCCGTCTAAACAAGGATCATAATGAACTTGAATTTAAGCTTTTCCTTTGGATATTAACAAGCAGTTATCACATTTTTCTTGCCTGTATCCATTGCGTAGTAGTCATAGATGACAAGGTGACTTGCAATTGACCCATGCCCATTGGAGAAGTGAGTTTAAAATGTTACTTACCCAGAAAAAAAATAATTTATACTCATCACCCAGATAGAGTTTTTTTGTCAAGCTCTGCTTAAGGTTCTAAGGGCTGATCTGTCCCACATGACATTTTGAATATTGGGCCATTCACAAAAACTGCAGACTGTATGATTGCTTTAGAACTGAATTCACTGTGTCAGTGCCCATGTGTCCTGATCTTAGTAATGACTGCATGAACACATTTGTTCATAGTTTTCTGAGATAGGCAGTAAATGAAGTTTATTTATTTGATTATTTACTTAAATGCAACCCCAAACTTTGTTGCAGATCGTGGCATTCTCATGACTTTTGGAAGTGGTACACATGGTTCATTGGGGCATGGTAACTATAATGATGTTTTACAAGCAAAGATTGTGGAGGCTTTGATTGGATTTGAAGTGGAACAGGTACCATCTGTGATGTCTAATTACAGTTACAGTGTATGACCAACAATTTAGTGGCAGATCTATGTAAGGAAAGGGGGCTGGGGGCCCCACGTTATGTATAAGCCTGACTGAGGCCCACAGGGCCAAGAAAAAATTGTTTTCAAGAATGCCCAGCATGCAAAGGAAGCAGTTTCCAATAGCTCGTGGCTATAGATTTTGCTACTGGGCTAGTGAGTTCTGTTCTTAACTTGCTTGACGGACAAGAGAAGTTTTGGGGGAATCCAAAATTACAGAGGAATTAGTAATCATAGCTTGTTATTATTTATTTAGTTATTTATTTGCAGGCTGGTTGAAATGACTTTTCGGCTAGGACATACTACAACCTTTAACTGCATGTACATAAAACTGACTTATCTTAGGGACAGGACGAGCAGGCCCCTCACTAAATTTAAAGATCCAAATCTGCCAAAACTTCATTATTTCTAGGGTGATTGGAGTGTGCTATGCAAAGTTAAGCACTGACTAAGGGTAACAAAAATGAGTTAACGTTTTGTTCTTGGAAATCGTGTTCCTGCAACATAACCTGCGATTACTTTTTTGTGTGTCTGTAAGGAGACTCTCCCCCTTTATTTTGTTAGAAAACATAGTGTGTAGATTCGTTATTGTGATCTGTCGTTAAAATCTGTAGGTATCCTGTGGCTCTGCCCACGTGATGGTTGTAACAACTGACCGCGAGCTATTTGCCTGGGGACGAGGAGACAACGGCCGTTTGGGGCTTGGAAACCAGCAGTCATACCCTCTACCTCAACCCGTGGGCCTGGAACCTGGCTTCACGGCCAAAGCTGTCAAATGTGGTGTGGATTGCTCCTTTGTTCTGGCCCTCAACTACAGGTTGTTGGCTTGCGGTAGCAACAGATGCAACAAGCTGGCCCTGGATAGCAGTCAAAACACTGTCGAGGAATCTCAGACATTCACACCTATAACTGCCCGGCTGCTGACGGCCGATCATGTCAAAGCTGTTACCATGGGAACATCCCACGCCGCTGTGCTGACTGCCAGTGGTAAATGCGTGACATTTGGCTCCAACTCCTTTGGGCAGCTAGGCTATGACCGCGCGGTGTCCTCGCGTGAACCCCAGATTGTACACGCCTTAGAGAACAAGCAATTGACTCTAGTGTCTTGCGGTGACACATTTACAGTCGCAGTAAGCGATGAGGGTGAAGTGTTCTCGTGGGGTAAAGGATCGCGCGGACGGCTGGGGTACCAAACCGACGAGGACTGTTCTACACCCAAATGCTTGTCTCTGCCATTAAAACTCAAGGTTTTGTCTCTTTGTTCAAGCCACTGCTCCACAATGCTCTGCGGAAAAGTGCTGTAATCACGTACTGACATTTTGACTGCCAACTGTCCTGGCTTTCAGCTAATTGTAAGGGGATAAACTATCGATGGCCTTTATCTAAAAACCATGTGTATTAGGGCAACATGAGCTTGTGGGGTAGTTTGAATTTAGCTAACTCATGTTAATAAGAATCTATAAAACTAATGATATTTACAAACAACATATTAAAACTAAAAGTAGATGCGGATTTTATCTTAAAACTTAATTCTTCATTGAAGATATCTGAAGATTTGAGCTTTGGCTTTAAGTTACGGTGTTAAATATCATTTGACAGGGTATTATAATAGACCTTTTTACCGATACGGCGGCGATATTGAATTAATTGGATTTAAGGAGTATTATGGGATGCCCAGGGGGCATGAGCACGATCCGATATACTCGCAACAGTATTTACGCGCGCTTTTCGGGCCAATTTTTCTTTACGTTTTCCTAGAAAAAGATTGTAACGGGAAAAATAGATCGTTGTGCCGTGTTTGGATTTAATTATGATATCACCTTTTTCCCCTAGAAATATACATTGAAGTTCTCTTTTTGCCCGAAAAGCGCCCGAAAAAACTGAGCGAGTGCCCCCTGAGCATCCCATAATACTCCATAAATTTGATAAATTCAATATGGCCGCCGTATCGGTAAAACGGTCTATTGTAGGTCACTGCGTTTTATAGGACTGCGCCTCTATACGCGATGGAGTCTTTCATGCAGTGAGTGTTGAAACTCGGAACTATAAGAGAATCGCGTGCCCGGATTGAATAATTTATGGCCCACTCCATTTGAGTCCTGATGGAGGGAACCAGATTAGAATTACTACAGGGCTTCCACGCTTCGCTTGGGAAAAAGGAAGGGGGAAATAATAAGTCTTCAAACCAAGGAAATTTATTAAAAAGTCTTGGAAAATCGTAGAGGTCTTTTAAGTCAATGAAACGTTTTTTATTTGTTTCCTTTTATTTCCATTTTATTTTTTTTCGGTTAACATGTTCATGTGAAGATTATGGGAAAAAAACGACAGGATATCGACGGCTTACAATGAAAGAAAGAAAATTGCAGCAAATGCTTTCAAGGGAAACGAAAAGAGGTCAAAATTGATTTGGCTGCACCATGAGTGAAGCAGGGAACTTCCCTTCTTCTTACTTGTTTGAGACCAAGGCCCCTCACCGGCTTATCTCAGGGTCTGAATGACCGCCACCCCCCCCCCCCCTTTTTTGGATCCCCCCCTGTGAGGTTCGTGCCCCGGCATTTAGTGCAAAAATAAATTTAAGCTCTCCTAAACGCGTCGCCATTTTTTTTTTCGGCCGTTTTTTTCGCCGTGGGCCCTTTGCTTTTGTCCTAAATAATGCCTTGGTTAATGGAAATACGCGGGCTAAAAGTAAAAAAAAAAAAATGCCGGAAATCGTTTTAAGGGAAAGGAAAAAGGGTCAAAATTTGTTTGGGTTCACCATGGGGGAAGCAGGGAACTTCCCTTCTTTTTACTTGTTTGGGCCCAAGGCCCCCCCCCGGCTTTTCCCAGGGGCTGAATGACCCCCCCCCCCCCCCCCCCCTTGTCTGGATCCGCCCCTGTGAGGTTCGTGCCCGTGCATATAGTGCAAACATATAGTTAAGCTCTCTCAAACGCGTAGCCATTTTCTTCTCTGGCGCTATTTTTCGCAGTGGGCCTTTTGCATTTGTCATAAATACTGCATAGATTAATATTTCCCTGCACTTTTTTCCGAACCATAAATACTAGCCAACACTTCTGTATACAAAACGTCTTTTTATTTCGTCCGTCTACTAAACAATGAATAACTTAGTTGACCTTTCCTTTTAAAAAAAAAACTTTTAATAATTATAATAAGCTTACAAAATAGTAACAGTATGGAACTACAAAGTGACGCATGGCGAAGGAAACTTACCAAAAAAAAAACTATTAATAACAGGTTTCGCAGTCCTCAATTGGCTACGACGTTAAATTATCTATAGTACTGGGAAACTGCCCACCTACCCCTCCCCTAAGGTAACATTAACACTTCTCACTTAGGGAAAAAAGATGGCTTAGGGGAGGGGTAGGTGGGCAGTTTCCTAGAAACCTAAATTGTATTGATTCAAACTCCGATAGTGTCCTCTCTCTTGATCTCCAAGTTAACTATGATTTTCTCCACTTCAGTTAACTCAGAACGAATTAAAATAATAACAAAAAAGGTTGAGAGACCCAAAGTCACTAATTTTCAGTGCCGAAAGTGCCGTTTTGATTGCGTCGGAGTTGTCGTATCATCAAGGTTTTCTACTGAGTAAACTAGCCTTGAATGGACGTGTTAGGAGGCAAGAGGTGGCCTGGTTTTGACGGAAACCTCAGTGCTTTCAAACTCTAAATTATGTTCTTATACATTTGAACGGAACTGAAGTTTCTTTCAAAAGAAAGTGACTGCCAGCCTAGCCTATTCTTAGGTTACAATGCTTGAAATTAAGCCGTATATTGACCCCACAGTTACTTCACGTTATAGTTCATTTCTTCAAAACTTTGTACGTAAATCCATAGGCATAACTGGGCATATCCTCCTGATTAAAGTAGGGGATTTTCTTGCTGCCAAGTTTTTCCCATATTCCTTCTTTTTCTAGCTCCGTCATCTTTGGTTCATAGTGATCTACTTCATTGTACCGGAGCGAAAAGCAGACGAGACCACCTATGTACGATAAAAGAAATAAAACCTGCGTTGAGCTAAGTGAATCTATAGCTAGGGGTTTGTAACTGTAAAAAAACTATTTTTGCTCAGTAAAACTCAAACGGTGTAAAGCTGAAAACTATTTATTTCCCGTCTAAACCGTTTCGTACTTTGTTCAAGAAAATGGAGGGGCAGCTGTCCCATTTTTTTTATTTGTTGTTAAGGGAAAAGCCTGGGGACAAGGTAGTAGATTGTCCGTGTTGCATGGGTCTTATGACTACAAAGCCATGGGGGCAACCAAGATATTTTTTGGTGCGCCACCCTAAAACCCTTAGCTTAAACAAAACACGTTAGACTGAAATTTTGCTGCCTTATCATAGACTCGAAGTACCAAAATTCTCTACCCATCTTAGACTACTGAACAAGAATCTGCAGTAAACAGATATAAAACAGGGCTTTCGGAGCTTTTGAAAAGAGAGGACTACTGCGCCAGTGTACACGGACCACTGCTGAGAATGCGTCATCATATCCGGGGGGATCTTCCATAAGAAAGAGGCAGGAATGGTTGTTGTCTCGATTAGTGGTGTAAATGGTGGTATTTGGTACCTATTGCAATATAGTCCTTTTCAATGATCAAGGGTGGGTGAGGGGGGGGGGAGGGGAGCTCAAACACATCACCATACTTTACATGCGGAAGTCACCCATGTCCCCTTTCCACTTCACTCGGGAGCCAGGTATGCCTTAGAAATACGTAGCAGAATGTGCGGTGGAGCATTGGAACGTTTTTATCACAGCAAAAGCGAAGGTTTCGAAAAGCGCGTCTCCTTAGATCTAACTCTCCCTCACTCAAAGACAGAAAAACCAACTCACCTTTCTTCACCATTCGTACTATCTCCACTAAAGCTTCTGGTCGCACGTTTGCCATTATCAAAGCACCAGCGGCAATCACAATGTCGAATTCTCCTGTTTCAACTTCGCATACCCTCTTCTCCGTCAGAGCTGTGCAGATAAACCTCTTGTATGGCACGCCTTTCTGTCTCGCTACATTCAGCATTTCTTCCGAGATATCAAGCGCGTGGACGCAAGTGTAACCGAGTTTATCAAGTTCGATCCCTATTGGCCCAGTTCCAGCTCCAGCATCGAGGATTTTCAGCTGATCTTTAGGTGTGTTGGGAAAACTTTCCTTCACAAAACTGTTCATGTAGTCAGAGAGTGGCTTGTGGAACGCCGCACCAGCTGCACCAATTTGCTGAAGAGATCAAATGAATGGAAAGCAAATTAGTTTGTGTTCTGAATAAAGCTTTGTGGAGAGAAATGGGGGAAGCCAGCATACGGTCTCCTCCCTCCCCTCCCTGATTCTGCCCAGTCAGACAAAACCATACTCCACAAAAACTGAAAGACCAATCCTCGTTTAAAAAAAAAACCGGATACGTGTGAAAGAGGACTTTGGAGTCATCATAATAACATAAAATAATAAAATCTGCAATCTGACAAGTTGCCCCGCCGGACATAATCCCCTCCGTTTATAAGACCTTCTAAAACGCTTTACGAAGATGTTTTAGCCCGGAGATTACAAGCGGCAGTTGACGGCCGGGTAAACACTCAACGTATTTCTTGGTTATGACCGTAGCGAGGAGACACTTTAGCCAGTGACACTCAGCTGGATTAATAAGCTGTACGTACCTCGTCATATTTGACTGCCCACTCGTCGTAAAGTTGCCGAACTTCATCATGTGTAGAATCTTTACCGATCTTTTCGTAGGTATCTGGAAAGTACTTCTTGTAGGATGCTTCGTAGGTGCGGATCGCCATTCTGAAAACTAAGAAAAAAAGTATCACGTTATTAATAATGATTTAGAGAATCATAAACATGTAAAAACTGACGAGATGACGCCGCTAACAAGAAATTGGGATTAACTAAATAAGGGGAAAGAGAAGAGTCTATGCAGTAAATTTGCATAAATGATGTAGAGCTAGACAAAGTAGACTTTCGCAAGGATTGAATCTGTAAGTGCATGTTCAAGCGCGGTCTTAATTGTTTGATGTACAGCATTTCGTTAACAAGACAGTCAAATTTGCTCCTCCGTTCCTGCAAATATGACGTTGGGTATTGGATAGGTAAACTGGTGTACGAAGTGAGAAATCCCATGATTGGTTCGCATGGTGACCATCTAACAAATGGCAGGCGGACACGCCCATTTTAAAAAGAGTCGACAATACTTTGTCAAACGTTATCGTTATTTATTTATTTATTTTTTGGTTAAAAAAGGAATGAGACAAATTTCGAGAACTGTGCGTCTGGGTTCAAGTTTGAGGCCATCCTGCTTTATTGTTTTAATTGTGTGGCGAAAAGAGGACATTCGCTTGATTTCAGTGTCTCCTGCGAGGTACAATAGCCGTGTTTTCATCGATAGAAATCTCCCTAAGAATAAACAAAACTTCGTTCCTCGTATTTACATTGCTTGCTTCCTCGGTGAAGAACTGCAACCTCGACGAATAAGCATTTGTCTGCTACATGCATAAAAGCCGGTTTTGTGTTTTTAAATCCCTTTGGATTCAGTCAGTCAAAACCAATAGGATAGTACTGAGCTAAACCAATAAGAAATCTTTCAGGATTTACAGTCAATTTTATTCGGGAAAAAAAAAGGCTAAAAATATATTCTTAATCGTTTGCCGACCCTATGAAGAATAAATTCATGTCTCTTTCTTGCTGTTCACTGAAAGGCCATTTTGTGAGTACCTTCACATTGTAGAGCGTCAAGTGCATCTTGGTTCGAAAACTTGGGGAAAATTCTCCCATGGGTATTCCTTTCATTCATAGCCTACCGTGACGCTAGGCTGTGAATACCGGAATGATAAAAAAATCGGAATATTGCCCGCTAGGAACTAGGCCATATGCATGACTTAACACGACATTCTTATTTATTTATTATTTAATCCTACGTAAAAATGCCCAGACCATGCCCATTTTTAAATTTGTGCTCACTTTTTTAAACAACGCTTTTGTAAAATTACTTTAACAAGAAATATTTACTGTTGTCGGTCCCGCGAGTGTTTTCCTCAACAAAAAATTATAGTGCAAAATACTAATCTATATACTCCTTTTTTTTGGTAATCACACCCAGTTCCGTCTCTCAAATCTCTATTAATACTTTTAACTATAGTGTAAACGAGCTTTGTTGCATTATCTTCCGGCCTTCGGTTTTTACGTGTTTAAAATCGCTCCTGTTCGCGGCTCCTACTAACAACGAGGCCGATGCCATTTTAGTTTATCTCTGAGAGCGGGAACTGGGCACGAGTTCCTCGGTCGATCGGAAGATCAAGTTTCGAGAGTTATCGGCTCTATTTTCAAGAGGTTGATACTCTTTAAAGGTTCTTTAGTCTCTTAGCTCCGGGTCAGAAACCTTACTTTATAGACAACGTGTGAAATATGATCAAATAAAGCCACTACAAATGTAATTAGAAAAAGATCCTGGCGAATTATGTAAAGGTTAGGCCGGGGACGCTGGATATCCGAGTACAAATTAATTGTTTACATAGGGACAAAAAAAAAAAACAATGATAACAATTTCCCCGTAAAAGATGCAAAGTAAGTTAAAACTTTATTCAAACCATCGTCCGCATTTTTAAGGTCAGGTTACCGTTACATCATCTACAGTGTTTGCCAGGCCGTAAACTGCCGCTTTACAAGCTCCGGGCTAAAAAATCTAACATAAGCTTTGGAGCTTTCCTTACATTTCTCGTTTTTGACATTTTGACATTTAACATCAATTATCAGGCTTATGTATTGATACTTTCGGAGGGTAGTCAGTTTTGGAACTTGACCGTAAACGATACTTTGCTCGAAAAAAAAAATTGGCCGAATGAAATTTTTAAACTACCGTAGTGCTATTTGCCCCTAGTTCTTTTTGGGGGGGGAAGGGGGGCGCAGGGTGGGGGGTTAAATATGTTCTAAAAGCCAGATGTAAAGTACAACAGGCCTTTTGTCTAATGTTTGCCGATTTTGTTTGATTTTCTGTCAGTTACGTCCCGACTAACCGAAAAACTTATACAGCCTGGAAACCAGTCAACCGCTCGGCTTGAATTCTGACTACCGGTTTACATTGCTCACGCATGCTCGGATTTCCTTTGTATCATGTCGCATACCGGCTTTACGACGAACACAACTTGAATTTTCCACTGGCTGAAGGCTAAATCCGAAACGTCTGTATAATAGTGATTTGGCACTTGGTGTTCAAAAAAAGCTTAACTAAATATAGCATCTATTCAAGTGCCTCGCAGGGTGATGTCGTAATTCCGTGATCTTATACAGAGAAGAGCTTGCTTGATCGTAAAGGAAATAGTTCATGATAAACGAAGAAGTATTTTGAATGAAAAAAATTGCTTTTATGCCAGTCACGTTATCAGACAAGAATTCGGTGAAATTGTGAAAGACGCTGCCGGAAGATATTGTGGGAAAAAGAAAATGAAAGAAATTAAGAAAAAAGAAAAGAAACATTTATGCGTTTTGCAGGACTCATTTTGCATCAATTTCAAGGAATGTCAAAGCCCGATTCCGTTCATGTTAGAAACTAGATTGAAATAAAATCCATGGGGATTTTCGGATTTTGAATGATAAAATTTGTGTATAGTGAGGTCATGGAAAATGTTTCATCAGATTATCCTCAAGTTGCAAAAACGCCTCCGCAGTTTTATATAGACTATGCATGTTTATAATCAAAAGGAAGTCATTTCCTTCACTTACCTTTTACATAAAGCAGCTGTTTAATGGAGCCCAGTCTACTTCGATTCGTTTAATTTATTTTTTGTTGGTTTGCGTTTCCCCCCAACTAATCGTCCTTACAATGGTACTTAGCATTCATCGAAGAAATTGCCATGAGCGTTATACTTCGCTTGACTGTTTTTATTTTTGATACAAACCGCAGATATCAAACTTCTGAAAGTTCGAAAACTTCAAGGATCGGTAGTTTTCAAAACCCCAATTGCAATCCGTTTCAATCTTATTTAGTTTTGCTCATCCATGGCTGCTTGTGTATTTGCTGTGTTATTGAAACCCTCGATTAATGTTTTAAGCAGTTATTTATACAACTTTGCTCGATCTGCTTGCTAGGTCCTAGTCAGTCGCTGAATTAAGCGTGATTTCGTGGCACTACTCAAACCAAAAACGACAGATCTCGTCGCCTATTCCAAAGGCAATGCACTTCAAGCTCGGGAAACCATAGTATTGCAATTGGTTTATCTGTACACTTCTTTCAACATAAACAACAATTATGATAATGAAATATTTATGGTAATTTAACATTTCATCGAAGGCCCACTTCAGATGAACGACTTCCAAAATGGCTCAATATATCTTAAAAAACCTAGGGCACATCTTGGTAAATCGAGCCCAGTCGGTGGCAGTACTTTATAAGGGCCAAGGTTAATTCTATCCGTTACGTTCGACAAGGCATCCGAAAACTGATTGTTTATAAAAAGCACTGAGTTTTCTTTGAACCAAAAGTCTGAGACCAAGGTCCAATCTTGGATTTAACAAACCGCCATAGAGAATTTATTGGCCAAGGGTCAATTATTTAAAATACCGCACGGACGATCTCTGCACCCTCTGAAAATGACACATTTGTTGCTGGTCATTTGTAAATCTTCATGAAATTTTTGTAAAAGTGAAGTGAATTAATTCTTAAAAGCGAACAAATTCTGGGCAAATTTCCGAAATTTTGAAAATTTTGTGTTTTCGCTTTTTCGTCTTCTGTCCCCTAGGCAAATGATTAGGCCCGGAATTATCGTAATCTTTGATTAAAACCTCGAACTGACCTTTTACTAAGGCAATTAAACTTATCGTGAGATTTGAAGTAAGGCCACTCGGTTTGCCTTTGAACAATTCAAGACCTACAGATGATTCAATGAAGAGCGAAATTGTACCGAGATTCGGCTGCAGCGCGCGGGGAGGTAAAAATCTGTGCTGGTTGCAAGAACAAAATGTGCCAGTCGAGGCTAGAATTTTTTTCTCACTCGGAGATCTAATGGAAAGCGAAACGAGTCGCGTGTTTCTGAAACGGAGACTTCGTTCTTTGACCGATAGGTAGTTGAAGAAGGTTTCATATCACTCGAGTAACATTATTTTCCCGTCATTTGCAACAGCACTTACGTTTCTTAAAGAAATAGAACTTATTTGTTGAGAAACTCAACGATAGGGGAGTTTATTTAAAAGCGGGTTATAAAAATTGAAATAGGGATATATAATTTAAGAACTACTTGCTTTTATAAACCCGTGTTCTGTGCATACAACACTCGCAGTTTGCCGTCCACATTTGCGTTAAGATATATCTTGCAAATATGTGTAACTGGCAAGGCGCGCGACGAAATTCGCTGGAACACATATATAAGTCTCTATTTTATATCTAGAAGGTTCAAGTTTTATTTCCCTTTCTTTCAAACACAATATAATACATTACCATTCTGTCAAAATCAAACAAAGATTAAAAATTCAAATTTATAACCAAGATTACAATTGCTTAAATAAGGCCACAGAAAAAAAATGACTGATCATATTCTTTTTAGTTCTGCGGCTCTTGAAACGCTGTATTTCCGAAAAATATTTTTGTTTTCCACTGCAGTCCATGGAAATTTAACTTGCGGTCTGTCGAGTCACCCGCACCATCTTTTGATAGGGGAATGAAATGCCCCTTCCCAACACCGTTGGTTTAATAGTTATTTACAACCAGAATAAACGTTTTTAGTAAAATACATACTGTTCTTTAGACAGGCTCCCGGGAAAAAGCGTAGAAAAAACGGGAGAGGCTAACCGTGTACTTACCTCGCTCTGTGCCAACCAGGAATAAATAAACAACAGTAGTTACACTGTGTTTTTACTGTCAGTCACAGTAGTTTTACATGTCAACGGAAAAGCACCCGTGAAAACACTGCACGTGCGTACTGTTTCTCTTGTTTCTTTGTGCAGCATTCATGAAGACCTAAATTGTAACGATATAATCTTAGTTCTCTAGATTTAAGTTTTATTTTCTCCTCTGCGTCTTTCAGATCAGTAGGGAGCTGAGATTTACAGAGACAATCAGCCGTCTTGAATTAAAATGTCAGAAACATTTGCCCTCTGAATACATATTATCAGGGACCGTTCACGCGATGTCCACGAGGGTAGTCACCAGTTTCCAGTCCTCTTCCTCGGTCAGGGAATGAACTCTGGACTCTGTTGCATCACCTGTTGTCCTCAACAAAAAACCTTAAGTGCAAAGATTATGGGCATTGTTGCGTAACGTTCGAAATACTGAAGATTTGTATGGGGGAAAATACGAGTGTTTCTTTAACCCACGAATGTGAAAGGATTTTTGTATTTTACACTAGTATTTGTATACTATTTGGTATACTGGAAGGTTTATTTCGGGTATTTTGGTCTTCCACTTCCTCACTAGCCGTCAGACACTGATTCGATGGCGTACATAGCCTGTTCCAGGCGTTCAGATAGTGGGGAGCGGTGCGAAGTAAAAAGGAGCGCGAAAAAATAAAAGCGAGGGAGGAGGAGAGGTCCCCCTCTACTTTTCATCGCTTTCTTTACTTCGCACCGCTCTCCACTATCTGAACGCTTGGAACAGGCTATGGCGTACAGAAACTAAGTTTCTCGACGATGCACGTTAACCGGAAGTGAGGCTCTTTCCGTAATACAAATTCTCTCCAGGGACGGGGGGGAGAGGGGGCTACTCGCTCGAAACTTCACGTTATAGTCATTGCTTTTGTATTCGAAATTATTTTTGGAAATCAAATCAATCTTCCAGGGCATACCTTTTAGCAGACTCTCACGAAATTATATACCCTGTTTAGGACAGACTCACACGGAAATTATATACTTTGTTGGAGACAGAGGTAAAAAAGCATGCCCTGTCCAGTGGTACATCCCCGAGTAGGCTATGTGAGGGAGTACCCCCTCCCCGGGGAGTCGTCCCTCCTCATCTCATGCAGAGGCTCCTGCTGGGTATCCCAATAAAAATAGCAAAGGAGAGAGTCGAAATAGCCGTTTCAATGCATTGTACCACAAGGCTGCTTCTGATAACTGAGTTTTTGAAATATTAAATTTGTGATTACTTGCCCTAAAAGAGTGTCCAAATGCCGTATGCTAATCAGTTTAGATGCAGAGCAGGACTATAACGGGAACAATGCTTAAAAAGTTTAGGTAACGCAACCATTGTGTCTCGTCACTCTTGTCACGCAACGCATTTCCCAAGAAGAGGGTAGCAGATCTAGACTTACAAGCTAAGTAAGATTTTGCGGAGAATTTTTTGTGCTTGAATCTGTTTTAGCAAGAACTCTTAAGCCGACAGTGACGCAGTGATAAAAAAAAATAATAATAAAATAACAAGAACATGTCAGGAGGTCCAACACGTCCAAATATTTGGGAAGATTGACGAACTGGGAAGGCTAGGCTCGATTACCAGCCGCTGTTCGGGAAAATGAGCCAGCACTCATCCCCCGAAAGAGCTCTCTCTTCGGGGAGGATCAAAGACCGGACCCGGGAGACGGCGGAAATCGAGCCTATGGGAAGGCATGAAAAAAAATTCTCACGTAATTGAATAATGCTGCCCTTCGGTAAATGCCATGGTCAAAGGAAACCATGTTTTTAAGTTGTTGCTGGGTATTTTGACCCATTGGAAAGTCACTCTTGGAGCATGACTTTGGAGAAGTGTGTGTTACCGTTTTTAAACTCTCTCAATTTTACAGTTGTGTGCTCTGTGCCTTGGCCTTTGAATAGAAGCGAGGATGGCGGTGACCTTGTTTAGTTACAAACATTCTTGTTGTTTATATGTAAATGATCATGTTCACGGGCTTGTTGCATGAGAAATACCTAGCTTGGGACCATGCTCCGCATTGAGGAAAAAAGGGGGAAAAATAGGCGAGCGAAGCGAGCCAAGAGGTTATATATGGAGGGAAAAGACCACCTCCCTAGACCACCGCTAGGCTCGCTTCGCTCGCCTATATTTTTTCCTATTGGACCTTTTCCCCCACCGCAGAGCCTGGTCCCAGGCTAGAGAGTACCACGATTTGCACATGAAAAGCAGCAAGGTTTGTAACAAAACAAAGTCACCGCTAGCCTCACTTTTATTCAGAGGCCAGGGCACTTGAGCACACATCTGCAAAATAGCTTACTGCCCAGTCTACCAGCCAAACCCTCAGCCCCCATTCTCCCCGCCTCCCCTCTATTCAATGTGACCTTCAATGGTGGGAATAACAATGTCGGTGTGGGTTAAGAAGAGGGGAGGAGCTACATAAAAAAAGTGAGCATTTCAGTTCCATAACGTACTAAAAAACAATAACTTCCTTATGAGAAGCAGTGTCCTGATACTAATTTTATTTAACAAGGTCGAAGGTCCAGCGAGACGTACAAAAAAATAATGATAAAATAAAAGTGACACAATCAGTTTTTCAAGATTTTGTACACGAAGCCAAAGCCGTAACTTGGCATGTCTTCCCTGTTATAATAAGGGATTTTCTTGCCGGAGAGTTTTTCCCATATTCCAGCTTCCTCTAGCTCCGTCATCTTTGGTTGGTAGTCATCTACTTCATTGTAACGCAGCGAAAAGCAGACGAGTCCACCTATGAACGATAAAAATATCTATTGAGCTATCAAGTGGGTACCATGCATGCAATCACTGTAACCATCTGGCCCCTGTTTCAAATGTAGATAGCGCTATCCTTTGGATAGACTACGAGAAGTCCCCATTTTTCCTCAGAGAGACTAGAGCGAACAAAACGCGAGCGCGCGTGAAAATTTACCTACGCGAGAAAGGCGAGACGTCGCGGTGGGGTGTGTTTCACGCGCAGTCGCGTTTCGCTCGCTCTACTATCGCTGAGGAAAAATGGGGACTACTCGTAGTCTATCCTTTGGATAAATCATTTTCCAGCGGTTATGTATTATTGAAATCAGTTACGTTTTCCACTGGATAGATCGCCGAATGTAAAGGAATCCGCGGGATTCCGGAGCCGGGAAGTGTTTGCTTGTTGAATCCCGAATCCTAGGTTTGGAATCCGGAATATCGACAACTGTCGAGGAACGGGTAGTTGAGCAACCCAATAGGTTTTTCGGGGTCCGGGAATTGCTTTGTATGAAGGATGGGATTTGGGATTTCAAAGTAAAATGGGAGCGAGATTCGGGCTATTTGCCCCAGCCACGTCCTCAAAAAGAAACAAGCACAAAATAAACCAAACTAAACCAGGCTTACCAGTCTTCACTATTCTAATCATCTCCACCAAAGCCTCAGGACGAACGTTAGCCTTTATCAGGGTTCCAGCAGAAATCAGAGCATCAAATTCTCCAGTTTCAAGCTCATCAATCTTCTTTTCTGTTAGGGGGCAACAGATAAATCTCCTATATGGGACGCCTTTTTCTTTAGCTATATTCAACATCTCTTGCGAGATATCTAACGCGTGGATGTCAGTGTAACCAAGTTTAAGAAGCTCGATTCCTATCGGCCCGGTTCCAGCTCCAGCATCAAGAATTTTCAGCTGAGTTTTCTTAATGTTGGGAAAGACTTCATTCACGGCAACATCCAAACACTCGGCGAGTGGCTTGTGGAAGCATGCGCCGGCTGCACCGATTTCCTGCGAAGAGATCATGCCATACTTAATATAAAATTTAAATTCATACCATTGATATTAGGCAGTTTACCTCAGACTAACAAATTTCAACACCATCCTTGTTTTTAAGATGTTCAACAAGTCAGAATGCAAAAAGGTGCTCACTTTAACATTGTCTGTATTACGCTTCTGATTGGTTTAAACATCAAATTTTACCAAATCTTCGCAAAGCAGCATGATATAAAAATATCTTGTTTTCTAAACAATCTCCTCATAACAAACTCTCGTCTGAGACACAGAAATCCCATGGTTTGGTTATTGTTTGCACCTCTCATATAATTGACGAAATCTTTTTACACACCAAAAAAAACCCACCATTTTATTTCGTTAACGGCCGGAAAGTGATTTATGTAACCTAATTATTATCAATACCTTGTCGTAATCAACTGCCCATATATCGTAAACTTGGCGAACCTCGTCGTGTGTAGAATCTTTGTGGATCTTATCATATGTATTTCCAAAGTACTTCCTGTACGAGGCTTCGTAAGTTTGGATCGCCATTCTGAAAAGACAAATGTGGAGTTAAAACAATTGAATACAGGTCTTCTTGACTGGCCAACAGGCAGGAGAAGAGGAAATAGTGTGACGGGGTCTCAGTCAATCGCAACTTAACGGCGCCAGTTCAAAAGTCGAACTTTTCATGTACCGAACCACTAAATTCCTTCTATATATAAGTACTTGAAAAGATCGACGTCTGAATCAATTAAAGAGACCCACACGAGAGTTTCGACTTTATAGCAGCTTCGTTTCAATTGTAAAACGTTTCACTGATTTGCTGAATCTACACATAAATTTTTATAATTTATTTTGACTGGTAAACATTGTACATCGTGGTAATGAATTCTTGCAATAGTTCTTTCTCTTAGAAAACTGTTCGACTATTAAGCTTGCAGAGTCCAGAGATCTCCTGTCACATGACTAGATTACACAATAGACTAAATACATTTATTTAGAAATTTTAACAGTGGCAAATAAAGAATTGATTGATTGATTGATTGATTGATTGATGTTTAGATGCAGCGCGTAGTTGTGCAATAAAGCTTACATTTAAAACTGAGATAAATTGAAGAAAAACAACAGTTTTTATTCAGAAAACTAGCTAGCATTTTTAGAAGTCATTACTGGAATAGAATTAAAAGCTTCAAACGGACTGAAAGAAAACAGAGAACAATTACTATTGTCACTTCGCCAGTTCCATGAATAAACACTTTTGACTCATGCAGGATTTAATATTCAAACAAAACGCGAATGAAAACAAATCAGCATAATAAAATGGTGCTAGAATTTCAAAAATTATTCAAAAACAATTCAAAGCGAAACATATACTAGGAAATTCTCTCTTAACATCTCTCAAGCCCGGTCTGGAATAAAATCATGCCCACTGCATCCCTTTCATGTTCTGGTAACTAAAAAAGACAGTAGGTACGGCGCAAAGAGAACGGAAGAGGAAAGAACGTTCACTGCAAACTGGACAGTCATTGCTTTTTCTCAAAATCGGTTTATCATTCCTCGAAGCATCGGCGTAACATTTTCGCGCGAAGCGCAAAAGGCTTTTGTGTCTTTTTGCTCTAGGTCTTCCCTTGATCTCATTTCGCAACACCCCTCACAAAAATCTGAGAGTGCAAGACCGGCTGCCAGGAATAATATTAACCCTGGCTCCAGAGGTCCGTTTTCAAAATATCTAGTGTGAAATAAACCGTGCTTACGAACACTCTGGCTTCTAGGGTACGCATTACGAAATAGCACAAAAAATAATGATAAATATTTAAAGATAAAATACAAAATTAACCACAAGACATTCTGCCGGTCATGAAACAAGTCCTTTAGCTCTTTCGAAACCTGTATCCGGGCGCTCAAAAAGATTTATTTTCGACAGAGGCAGTTTATAATTCTTCGTGTTAGCAGATGACCGCTCCAGCTTTCGATAGAGAACTCAAAATGTTCAAACCGAAAAGTGTGAAATATTTTAGTCCAACAAGAAATCATAAATTACGACTAGCCAATGTTGGAAAGAAAATACGTCGTAGTTGAAGGAGCTCAAAGGGAATGCGTTGAGGTTACTAACCTTACTACGTTGCTTCCCGGCCGGCTGCGTATGGTACTTCGCTTCGCGCAAAAGAGGGAAGAAGTAATTGAGGAAAAGTACTTTATATCAGTGATGAGCCCGTGAAACATTGTGAAATAACTGCACGTGATGAACTATTGTCATGTCCTGGTAATCCACTCAGCATGACCGACGTGCACTCCATTACACACCGTCACGATTTCCAGATTGGCTACCCGGGGGGGAGGGTACTTTAGGAATTACTGGGTGGGGATGTGCCGCTGGGACCCTGGAACCCTTAACCTATACCAGAGCTAGTTCAGCTGAATTTTGCTACCCTATACTAGAGTAAACTCCCAAAATCCCCCTATCCTAGAGTAGCTGTTTCCCTAGTCTAGATAAAATCTTCAACCAGCTGATCAGTTTTCTAAAAAATGATACCCTATTCTAGACCCAAACGCTCTGATTTATATACCCTATCCTAGAGTAAACTGCTTGAAAACCATACCCTTCACAGCGGCACATACCTATATAGCCCAAATATGGCAGTACCCCCCCGGGATTGGCTACAGATTTTTTTCAGTCACGTTTCTCTCCCTTCGACCTCTTTAATTTCGTGAACGCCCACTTCCCGTGAGGGACCATTTTGTGAATATTGTTAGGTGTCTTCTGTTTCCGTCTTTGCGAAAACTTCTCCTAATCAACCATACCAGTCTTGACCAGCGCTCAAATTTGTCAAGCTACAACCACTTTCGAGGCCAGATATTATTTTTTTAAAATAACAACGGGATTCGATTGTCTTGAATTTACGGTAAGCAAACACCTTCTTATCAGGACGTGACATTCAAAACCTGCGACGCAGGCCCGGGGGGAGGCGCCCCCAGTGGATTGGGGTTCCGGGGGTACACCCTTTTATAAGCCATATAGGTATGTGTCGCCCCATCGGGTGGGGTTTTTGCCCCGTTTTGGTTTGAAACGGGTATACACTTTGCCCATTTCCCCATTCCCCGTTTTTTGAATCACGGCTCCGCCGCTAAAACTTTAATCGCGCACCCAGACAATTAATACCGCCAGCTACGCAGGCTAATTTTGGTCACCAGGTGTGAAGAAAGGGCTACCATTCGTCAATGGAAGATATACGAAAGGCGTACCTCGGTACCTTTCTGTCAAAAATGGTACATAAAAGGGATCAAAAGGGGCTGGACCTCGAGACGGAACCTACCCGTATAAACCTTTGTTGAGTACCAACTGGCCGGGGAAGGGCGTATTCTTAGTCTGGGAAAATGGCCTTCAATGACGGTGAGCGCTCGATCTTGACGATCTTTTAGGTCTTTTAGCTAGGGTTCGGGTGTAAATTACAGATTTTAGTCTCACCAAGAGAACATAAAGATCTCACTTAAGAGTGTTCAGGACGGAAAGCTTACTGTATAAGAAAAAAGGTCGAAATGAAATCCTTTTCCCGTATCCCCAACCGGGGGTGAAGGAGAGGGGGGGGGGGGG
>CALNXI010000587.1:112154-144243 GCA_942486025.1 Porites evermanni | reverse complement strand
AGAGGTACGCACAAATTTCCAAATCCAAACCCGGCCCCCACCCCCTAAACCCCAAGTCCCAAATCTTTTTCGGTTCCTTGATCAAAGGTGACGCTACGTTGTAGGCCTAAGCGTTTTTTACTGTATACGAATTGGAAATAACGTAAGTTGTAACACCTCAAACGCTCATCATTGATTAAGCCAATATCTCAGACTATAATGTCTACCTTTATTAACTATTTAGTCCGGAACTGCGAAGACCGGCCGAAGTAAAAACAACGCTTTCACGCGTTATACCATCCCAGCTTGCTATCTGCACGTTGTTTGCGATAAAAAAAAAAAGAATAAGCAGAGTTGAATAAATTGAGGCAAACCGTACTTTTTTAAAATTTATCTTTTATAATTATCAATGTTGCTTTTTTGTACTGTATTTTTACCCTCGTCTTTTTCAGGTACGCGCGTGCGTACCGTGCGCACAAGTAGCTACGCCCCTGCTGTGAGGTAGAAGTCGATAGAACTAAAGGACATGCACAAGTTTATCGCGAGCCTTTTGTATTTCCTACGTGAAACTAAATTCTGGAAATAATCACTTCTTTAGAACTTTGTAAACGAAGCCGACGCCGTCACCGGGCATGTCTTTATTCTCAAAATAAGAAATTTTCTTGCCGCAGAGTTTTTCCCATATTCCAGCTTCCTCTAGCTCCGTCATCTTTGGTTGGTATTCATCTACTTCATTATACCGAAGTGTAAAGCTGACAAGGCCACCTATAAATGATTTAATAACAGTTAGACTAGGCTAAACCCTGAGGATGTCAAGTGACCACGATCTTGCGTAAAAGTAAGGCCTGTGAACAGAGCTTCCCGCTGCGGCAAAGCTTGTACGTTTTGTTTTCCCAATACAGGTCATGTGATCATACTCTAGGGAACTGTTTCTTTCAAATTTCGTCTCATTCACGTGCATATCGACGCATAAATTATGAAAAGACAAATGGTTAAATTCCCCTGGGACCTCTATTGGGAAAACAAATTAAGAGGTCTATTGGGGTGATAACGTACAAGATACTTAAAGTACTTGAGACTAAAGTTGGTCAATAATATTTTGCAATATAATTACCTAAACCAGGCTAAGTGACTATGTAACGCTGTACATTGTCACGTTGCGGTATATTTGTTCTTAACTTTACAACTTCTTAACTCACAGCTCCTCGAAAGATGGTTAAGTTTAGCCCAGGATTAAGCCAAATTTTAAGCAAGGTTTTCTTGTCTAATAAATACAACTTCAGCTTACAAAATACTGTTAAGCCTTTACTCTGGGATATCATAATGATATCATAACACAAATAAAATACATTGGAAGGTAAAATACAAAAACAAAACAAATTTATAATCCTGGATTAGTGCTAATCGGCCTCTCAGGAACCGGTTCCAGAACATCAATTTTGCACGTGTGGCACACTTCATTTGTAAATTTCTTTGCCATCAATCACGTTTTGTGAAGTCACGACGAAATTGTCTTTCACTTAAACTTGAGTACAGTCCCTAAGAAATCGGATATTTGTATACATTCGACATTTTCAGCAAATTGGACTGAATGCCGCAAAATTTGAAGAAAAACGGTTTCGTTTTAAAAGAGACGTTTTCGCCACCGTAGCTGTCGTCAATGCTTAAGCTCCGTTATAGCGGCACTCCAGCTACGCTCTCTCTCTCTCTCTCTCTCTCACCACGAAAACAAAATGAAACTTAGACAAGACTCACCAGTTTTCACCATCCTAATCATCTCCACAAAGGCCGCTGGACGAACGTGAGCTTTTACCAGGACACCTGCAGAAATCAGAGCATCAAATTCGCCGGTCTCGAACTCTGCAATCCTTTGTTCTGTCAGAGGAGTGCAAACAAATCTTTTGTACACGCCTTTCTTTTCAGCTACGTTCAGCATCTCTTGTGAGATATCCAAAGCTTCGATATTCGTGTAGCCGAGTTTATAAAGCTCAACTCCTGTTAGGCCTGTCCCAGCTCCAGCATCGAGGATTTTAAGCTGATCTTTCGGAGTTTCAGGAAAGACTTGCCTTGCAGCGGCGTCCAAGCATTCGGCCAGAGGCTTGTTGAAGCTCAAGCCCGCTCTCGATGTTTCCTGAATGGATCATGTAAAAAACAGTCATCATGATTGTACAGTTCAATTTGTGTTCATCAAAATCATGCCCCAGAGATAAAACAAAAAAAAGCAAAGAGCAACTTTTATGCAATGCCTCCCGATACATTATACTTCACCGGAGGCGGGGGAGGGGTGAGGAAAGTGAGTAGGTTGTCCCAAGAGTTTTTATCGTGGTTGTAGCTTAAGGAGATTATTGATACCTTATCATAATCGGCTGCCCACTTATCATAAAGATTGCGAACTTCTTCATCTGAAGAGTTTTTGGTGATGTTGTCGAATCTGTCGCCAAAATATTTCTTGTACGACGCTTCGTAAGTTGAGGTGGCCATTCTGAAAGATTGAAAAGACAAAAGGACTAATTATGGATGGTTCCCTGAAATCAGGTTGCAAAATAGCTATTGTGAAATTGCTTAAGACACAAGCTGTTTTGAAATGAGCTTAATTTCTAGAATGAAATCACACATTGTAATTTCTCATAAAAGCAAACATTGCCTTATGTAAGGTTGTTTAAACCTCGTCCTTGCACATCCCAAGTTATCCTCCTCCGGCTTATAAATACAGAGACAACTTTCTGGCCGTTGTTAGCCATTCTCGGGGAGCCCCTCTTTCTGTCACGCAATGCCGGGTGCGTGACAGATTATGTCTTCGAACTCCCGGGTGTCAACCGTCAGCTATGTTTTTAGATCTTAAGAAAAAATAAAACCCAAGAAAACAGCAAAAACAACCACGAAAGAAGAAACAGAATCCCTGGGAGGACAAATAAAATTTTGGTTAATTCTCAGCTTTCAATTAAACCCCATCCAAAGACTTCAAAATGTCTTTGTCTCTAAACCACTCGGTTGTCATCAAAAACGTGATTTGCATAGCAAAAAAAAGTAGAGAAACCAGCAATGTTAAGATTATAAATACCTTACGTAGAGACCGCAGCTAAAGCTTGCAGATTGGCACAGACAGAGATTGAATTCTTATGTATGATAATATCACATGAAAGTGAAAGGGATTGCATAAACATAGAATTCTACTGTCGTAAAATTACGAGAATGAAGTAAAATCACAGCACGTGCAATTCAAGTAATTTTCCGCTTGGCAAGCTCCAAGGTCCTTTCAGGTGCAAAGCACATCGCAGAAAACAATTTTTTTTCTACCCAAATTTGAATAGTTATTTGTACTTGGCTTACGATAAATCTATTAACCGGTACACAGAAAGCTACGACTGTAAATTAATCACGAAAAATAATCGCTAGAGGCTCGAGGAAGTTATGTTTCTACAGTACACAAGAATCGGAAAGGACTAAACTCTAGTTTTCAAGCTACTGAGCACTTTTAGGCTTGTTGACTTGATTCTACATTTCACATTTCTCCGAGATAATGAAATTCGGGGAAAAAAACTTGAATTTGGGCCTACAACTGTGCTACAACATAACAGGTTTGAATATTATTGTATCAAAAGGACGAGAATAAAGCTTTAACATTTATGAAAAACGTCAAAGCTAACACTTCAGAGTATATAATTCAACTTACTGTCTTGCACTGATGTATCTTCGAGTTTAATCGACGTTTCCCCGCTTTTCTGGACGATTTCAGCGTATGTCGATCGGCGAGTATGTAATTGTTTTTCGGATCTGGTGCTCTGAATATATAATCGCCGATTGCGTAAACGTGCTATTTTTATTTGCACGTGTGGTCTTTCTGGTGCTTAGAGGGAGGGGTGATAGGGGCAACATAAAATAATACAAAATCATAAACAAATTTCTGTCTAGCCGCCCCGCTATGGACGTTTCGTCCCTATCGGCGGGTGGAAAAGGAAAACAATAACGAACAAAACGAAATCAAATCCAACACATTTCCACGGTCGAAATTTTTCTTTCGCAAGAAACTCTCTCCTCCACAAATGCTACCGCTGAGTATCACGATAAAAAAAAGCGCAGCGCTACGACATAAATGTGACATAAGTATTTTGTTTCTAATAAACCACAGACGTTAAATGCAATTCCGAAATCGACAAAAAAAATGAATTTTCAATCAAAGCGTGACTAGATATTGCGTGATTTTTGGTAGTAAATGACGCGCGAAAGGAGATTTCCTGACAACCCTGAACACAAAGTCCATAGTGAATTTACTGAATGAAATGATATGTCTGGTGCATACTTCTATGCTGTGCGATTTTGCAATATAATTTAATTTAGGTTCATTGCTGACAGCTTGGTAATTTACTTTCTCGATACTTCCAGCGTGCCAGTATGAATATAACTTGAAAACAATATTGAGACACTTCAATGTAGGGTGCCCATTTCCAAACCCTAACCCAACAGGGGAGAGGGGGCAATAGAGATAGCGATGCGCAACCGAGGTCTCCAAACCCTGAATTTCATCTCTACCCGGTTTAAATTAGGGAACCCCGGTATATTTTATGATCCTTATTCGTTTCGCTTTACATCTCGCTGTTCAGGGGTATCTACTCGAAAACGGACGGGTCCCCCCCACCAGGGTTCAATTTTTATTGCGACATTCTCCATCTATAAATTCAACCTGAAGAAGGCTGGTACGGCCAGCCGAAACTCCGCGTTGTTCTGATCAGCTAAATCGAGAAGTTTAACTGACTATCGCAAAGTTGATCAGAACAACGTGTATTGTTTTTCACATTGTTTTTTTCTGTCTTTTCTTTTTTCAATATTTCGGCTGGCCATGGGGGAAGGGGGGGGGGGGTGCGCGGAGGCTCCACCCAGGAGGGTTTATATTTACCTGGCCTCAGATCAGTATAAAAGGGATCCCACAGTATGTGACGGGCAGAGAATTTCGTCGTCTAGGTTTTTTTAAAGACCTATGACAGGAGCACATTATGGCTGTATCGTTTTTATTCTTTTTACTTGACAAGAAGACCTCCAACCAAGAGTAAGTGTGTGTAGGAAGTATTGTTTTCAAAAATGAAATACAAACACCGTTAATAAACACTGAAATTTTTCGATTTAGTTACGATAGCCCTATTCTCCTTCGTAGCCGTTTTTTGGATGTCACGCAATTGCAACGCGACGTTGGAGGAACGTTGCGTGACATCCAAAAAAACGGCCGGGAGGGAGACTACGATAGGGCAGGAATAAAGTAGCATATTTCAAGAGAGCGTTAAGAAAAGGGGACCTTTTCTTGTCAGAAATGGTATAGTATAAAAATTCAATAAAGGGGTAGACCTCGGGGCGGAGCCTCAGCCAGTATAAGAATTCTCTGAGTAGCTCCCCATGGGAGAAAGTGTCGATGAGGAGACTTCCAATTAGTAGGTATGTAAAGGAGGTACCACATTTCAATGGACTGAAAGTACGGCAGACGATTGCATATGACAATTTCTGTCAGAAAACGGTGTATAAATAGGTAAGGGTATGGACCTCGGGGATCACGGAGCTGAGACTCTCTGTAAAAAACTTTTTGTTGAGTACCTCCCCTCCCTCGGCGGGTGAGGATGTTCAGAACCTGAAACCATGAGCTCCTGATAAAACGTGAAAAATTGAACCAGAAAGACGCAGTCTGTCTTACATGAACCATCGTAGAAATCGTAAGCAAGGCTTTCAAGCGTTTTGAAACACGCCTGGCTATTTTCTTTTCTCGGGCATATTCGCTTGAAAAACTGCGGAGTGGTAGTGCAAAACGACTTTCCATTGTTCCCATTGCAGCCCTATGCAATACCATAGGGTATTTATAATAACATCTAAGTCGAACATCCATGTGTGACCACCTCTCGTAAGCTACCACCTCCCATAAGCGACCAACTATGCGGTGACGCCTTAAAATCTTCCAATTCCAAAGATTTTCCATACCTCTTCATTTATTACGGAATTATAGCCACACTTGCTGTGATAATGAGAAGTCACACAAGTCAATGTACATGAGTTGTGTAGTACCAAGGAAGGATAATATAATCCGTACCAAAGCCACGTGGCGTAAGAAACAACTTTAGAATTCTTTTGATTACTCATGATAGTAGCTCCTAATAAAACCTTAATTGTAACAGCTCTGTATCAACTCAGTTGATTATACTTAATCTTTTAAAGTTTATTTCTTTAAAACTTGATACACGAAGCCGAAGAGGTGACTGGGCATGTCAGGTTTGTCAAAATGAGGGATCTTCTTGTGGCAGAGTTTTTCCCATATTCCAGCTTCCTCTAGCTCCGTCATCTTCGGTTGGTAGTCATCTACTTCACTTAATCGAAGGGTAAAGCAGACGAGGCCACCTATCAACGATAAAAATAACGTTAGACTTGGTATAAAATAACAATTTGTATTTTATATTTTGCAACTTGGCTCATAGTAGGAGCATATTTAAAGGAGATTGGAAAGACAGGCAATATAGCCTGCGTAGTTGGCAGTTCTTGGGGCAGCACGCGCGTGGACGAGCGTAGAAGCTGCGATTGGGGAGCTTCTGCAAACGTTTTTTTGAGCGACGCACCCAAACCGGAAGTTAGGCCTTTTCGCCTTGACACCACCAGCGTTGTATAACTAGGTGTAATCTTTACTCTTTCGCACGACTTGCCCGAAAATTTGGGCAAAGCCATTGTCCAAGGAAAAACATCCAGTTCCGGTTGACGTGCATAGCTCAAAAACGTCTCCCTCGCGTCTGTTCTCTATTCTCCGCTCCTTCACGCGCGCACTCTCCAAAAAAACTGCTAGTTACCCTGGCGACAGGTCCTTCCGGTTGGTGTCCACAGAGCTTGTCAACAGGCTAGCTAGAATTACACCTGAGATCCTGAGATGAGAGTTTGTCAAAAAGTTAATCTTTTTGTTAGTAGCCTCTAAAACGGATTAAAAGGTGTAAATGTCTGATAGAATATTTTCTACTCGCTGAACTACAATCACGTGAGGAGAATTAGGTAGGTAGCTAGCGTTCCAGCGCATGTCGACAATAGAGAGTTTAAGCTTCACGGAGGTACGGCAAACGGCAAAAGTCAGATTCAAATTGAGAATTTTTCAAAATAGAATTAAAATGAGCAGATAAAAACAGTTTAAGACAATTCTTATGGATAAAAAATTACCTGAAACTACTAATTTATTTCTAGAAATAATGAAAAGTAAACGACAAGTAAAGAGGAAATTGGTCACGTGATGTAAATTCGCGTTTGCCGTTTGAAGTAAACGTGATGGTTAACCTCTCTATTCAGTCTCTTTCTGTCGATTCTGCTAGTGTACAAATATTCAGACTAAGACATAGACAAAACCAATCGAAAACAATCTGCGGTATTGATTTCTTCCGTTGGCAAGGGACAACTGTTTACGGTGGGTGGTTCTGGATCAAGACTCACCTGCCTTCACCATCCTAATCATTTCTACAAATGCCGCTGGACGAACATGAGCTTTCACTAGGACACCAGTGGCAATCAGAGCATCAAATTCGCCTGTTTCAAACTCATCAATCTTCTTTTCCGTCAGAGAACTAGCAGACATATCTCCTGTACACGCCTTTCTCCTTAGCTACATTCAGCATCTCTTGCGAGATATCTAGAGCGTCAATATTAGTGTAGCCGAGTTTATGAAGTTCGAATCCTGTCAGCCCTGTCCCAGCTCCAGCATCGAGGATTTTCAGCTGATCTTTCGGTGCGTTGGGAAAGACTTGATGCACGGTGGAGTCCAAGCATTCAGCGACTGGTTTATTGAAGCACCCGCCAGCGGCAGCATTTTCCTGCATGGGCATACCATTAAAAGAAGAAAACTTCCATCATTACTTAAATGAACATTCAAGTTTGTGTTCTCTAAGGTAATATTCACGCTATAACGGATAGCTTTTACCAAGAGCGAATAATCTCTTGCTTTTGTTCCGGCACGACAACCATGCCAGAGGGGGCACAATACGAGGGGTATGTTTTTTTTTTCGTCGTTTTCCGCCTACATGTAGGGGGAAGGTGAATATAGACGAATCTTATTGGAAATCTAGAAAGAGATTGGTTGTGACATAAAGTACACTCTATATAGATAACTTGAATTATTGTTAAAGGGAATGCTTCAAGGAAGTTGCATAAACACGGGACGTGCAAGGCTCTCGTTAGTCTCCCTCGCAGCAGTTTATTGGATGGGAGCGTTGCGTGACATCCAAAAAACGGCTGCGAGGGAGACTAGGCTCTCGTTTGACGCCCTAGAAAACAAGCCAACCTGATTTAACAAGCTATTATTATTGATACCTTGTCATAATCGGCTGCCCACTTATCATAAAGATTGCGAACTTCTTCATCTGAAGAGTTTTTGGTGATTTTATCAAATCTATCTCCAAAGTACTTTTTGTAGGAGGCTTCGTAAGCTGAGGTGGCCATTCTGAAAGGAGAAATATGGACTAAGTTTATTGTGATTAGTTTCCCCAGTGGTCTATAACGAAAAAGAGCTTTAGGTGGCAGCAAAGAAAAGAGCATACGTGTTTGGCTTCCCCCAGTAGTCAACAAAGAATACGAGCTTTATGACAGGCAGTTTCAGGTGCACGTTCGGGTAGTGGGGGTAGCACTTGCCTGCGTAGTTGGCGGGATTCTTGTGCCCGGGAAACTTTTTTGCGAAGCCGCGAGGGAGGGACTTCAAATTGACTTGTATACCCACCCTTCTCGCGGCTCCGCCGCCAAAACAATACAGCAGTCCCACGCTAATCCCGCCAGCTACGCAGGCTAGGGTAGCACATAGAAACAGAGGTGAGCAAGAGAAAAAAACATCGGGGGGGGGGGGGGGGGGAAAGGGCCTTAAAAGGAATGGGGGGGAAAGGGGGGTCCTGGCCCCCTTCTTTCCCACCCCTTCCTCACCTCCTCCCCCCCCCCCCCCCCCCCCCCCCCCCCCCCCCCCCTCCTCCCCTTCCTCTTCTCCCCTTCTCCCCCCCTCCTCCACCTCTTTCTCCCCCCCCAACACCACACCAACCGCCCCCCCACACACCACCCCGGCGGTGAGGTGAGAGGGAAAAAAAGAAAAGAAGGGGAGAAAGAAAAAAAAAAGGGGGGGGGGGGGGGGGGGGGGGGTGAAAGGGCCTTAAGAGGAATGGGGATGAGAGAGCGCGTCTGGCCCTCTTCTTTCCCTCTACTTCTCTCACTCTCTCTCCCCCCCGCCCCCCCGCCCCGCATCTTCTCTTTTTTTTCCTTCTCCGCTCTCCACTATTTGAACGCCTGGAACCGGGCTAAGAAAAACAGCTAACCTGAGCCACGTTAGCCAGGCTCACTTTTGGCTGCCACCAAAATAATTTTCCCCGAATTCGCACAACTGGTTAGCCTGCTCGTTGACTAATGCCACGTTTACGCTCAGGTAAAGTTGGAAGGAAAGGTAAAACCCTTCAGATCGATATCGGATCGCCATCAAGCAGGTTTATCAACTACATGTACTAAAAGCAGATAAAAACTTTGCATCGTCTACAACTGCATGTTTTTTTTTTTGTTTATTTGTTTGTTTGTTTTTCATATTTAGAAGATCTATATCAGTAAGTGCCATTAGATATGCGTAGACAAGAGCCCATGGGCTCCTGGCATAGAGAAAATGTTTTCTGGCATTTGGCCTTTTTCAGTTCTCAGTGTGTCAAAGCAAAGAAAATTTTAAACTCCCACAAATGCGACCCTCCACGGTTAGACTAACAATTTTCTTTTCCCGTTGCGGTTTCGAATTTTCGTTGTTTTTCAGCCGGCAAAGATGAAAACTTTCCTCAAGAGCGACAATGCCGACATTATACAAGGTCACATAGATGATGCATGACATTTATTCTATAGTATGATGGTATGATTCACTGTTGATTGCAACGACTCAGTGGAGCTCAAAGAAATAACAGGGGAACTTATCAGCTTGAATGCGCTGTCTGTAAGCAGTACCACAGACATTCTTCCAAATGCAAAAAACTCAATCCACAAGATTTGCAAAGATGAAATATGAATTCAAAACAAGACCCCTTGAGACCCCGGCTAGATCTAGATTTTCGATTCATGAAATTTCCCTTGCGTTTTTTCGGCGTTTCACACACGAATGAACGTGAAATTAACGCTATAGCTCTCTTCTAAAATCCGTAGTGTTGAAACGGTCTTAAGAATGATTTCAACGCAAATCGCATCTGCCATGGAGACTATGTGTGTGAACTCAGTTTTCTAGGCCAAAAGGGCGCGACTCTTAACCCAAACATGTGGTAACTGTGGTATAGAAGGATCGTTGAGGTAACGGTGGTGTGGTGAGCAGTTTGAATAATTAACGAGAGGAAAGAAAGACAATGTAGTCGATTTATCTCTCAGCAGAACGCCTGTAACAGGCTATGAACAAAGTCAACTTACCCACTTTTCTTGCTGATTTTAACCCTTCAAGTCCCAATAGTGACCAACAGCAATTTTGTCCTAACGATACCCATACACTGTTATCATGAGCTGAGGTTATGAGAATTAATTAAATAATCACCTAAGAGAAAATACTTTGATCTTTTATCAAATTCTCTCAACTCATTCTTTAAGGAAATGTATAGAGATCAGTTTGAAGAATTTGTATGTGGATATTGGGGCTTAAAGGGTTAACTAACTTCGCCGACTTCACCCAAGGGGTTTCCACTGAATTTCGAAACCAGTGCTTTTGAAAACAACAGCCTTTGTTTCGTCATGAACAAAGACTGCCTCCTGTGTGTAGGTGTGTAGGGCTTCTTTATGCGATTGTATTTGTGGCACCCCCGATCCGAATAGGGTTGGAACACATTTTGAGTGTTTCAAGGACTGGACGAATAGAAACACGCGAAACACGCGAACTCGAAAGTTCAAAAGCCGCCTTCACACCGTCAATCAAAACTACGATCACAAGAAACGACCCTTGAAACACAGAGACACAAAACGGATCGAAATCCACCAATCACAGATCGGAAACGATGACCTTTTGAACCTCTTTAAGTAACGTTCTGTGTTCCTAAGCTTGAAGAGCGGAGTAAAGTGAGGTCATAAGAGTCCGCCATTCAAGCCTGTGCATGCCCGCAGGGCATTACACTAGTGATGCGTATCCTATTGTTTATATAAAACGCACGGCATCAACTTTTTTGAGGGAGGCCGAAATCCAAGGGGGCGGTGTCACTTCGAATTTCAAGTGACAAGGATGATCGCATGGGCAAAAATCAAAACCCAAAAAAATACCTAGGGCTTCAAACAAAACCCCAAAAAATCCCATGCCGAATTTACGAGCCATAAAAATTTCCAGAGGAACTATGCGGCCGGGATACGCGAGAACTATCACAAATCTTCAGATAGTTTTAAATACCCAAAAAATCCCTACTTAAATCAAGCTACCCAATTCAAAAACTACTTGCCAAACTTTTTCTTCCCAAAAAATCCCGAAATCGAAAATTTCAAACCACCCGAAAAATCCTTCGATCATCCCTATCACTTGAAATCCAGAGTATCGCTTACGGGAAGTTCGTCGACTGTATATTTTTTACCCAATGAACAAAAAATATATACAGGATATTACACGGTGGCGCGAAGATATGAATTTTATTTTCGAGTGGCAAAACAATATTTTACGAACGAGCGCAGCGAGAGAGTAAAATATTGTTTTTGACACGAGAAAATAAAATTCATATCTTCAAGTCGCCGTGTAATGTTCTTTTTATTAAATAGACAAAATGACATCGATAAAATAATAGAGGGAAATGACCAAAATTACGTCATCGATAAACTCACGTGTGAGATTATGGAAAATAAACCACTCGGGTCCCGGATGTAGTTTTTATGAATTTTACGAGTGGTATATTTTCCAGTAAAACACTCGTGTCTATATAATAAAATAACATAACATTTGTTCAACCGGCGATCAGGCCTTTTTTTTCGGGAAGCGCGAAATTCGGTAGACAGGCAAAGGGGAAAAAAGAGGAGCTTTTTCCTCTCGCCTCGCAAAGAAAAAATGAAGAAGGACCTCCTAATCGCAGGTTAAATATTTTTAAGAAACAATTCAACCTCGATAAGTCTAAAATTACAGAACAATCCAAGATAGCAACCATTGTAAATGACGTCACAGGTTTTCAGCAGTGCCATATCCTTATTCATTCAATTAGTTTTTAATTGACTCAAATCCCTCGTCTTATTCTTCATAACCAGCTAGCGTTCATGAACAAGACGTTTGTGATATCGTTCACAATATCTGGTAAATTGACGTCAATAGTGCAGGATATCTATAGAAACGGGACGCAAATGAGACGGAAAATCGCCGTATTTATACTAGAGGACGTCTAAGACGTCTTAGACGACTTAGACGTCTAGTATAAATACTGGAAATAAGACAGACGCATTAAACGTCAGACGAATTAAACGTCTGAAGTTAAGGGCGTCCGATCGACGCACTTAACAGATGAATTAGTCGTCTCAGACGTTTAAGACGTCTAGTATAAAAACGGGACGCACTTAATGACGCACTTAACAGTCAGACGTTTAAGACGTCTTCTAGTATAAATACGGCCAATGACAAGAGAGTAACATTAACGGATTTTTACATACTCCCCGGATTTGCTTAAACTTCCGTGGTTTAAGTTGGTAAAATAAATAGTGGACTGCCCGCAGAACATTATCCAATTCATTTTACGTAGTTATAACTATAAAATTATTGAAGTGTTTGTTACATGCTCATTTTTTTAAAACTTTGTACACGAAGCCAAAGGCGTCACTTGGCAAATCTTTACTTTCGAAGTAAGATATTTTCTTGCTGCTTAGTTTTTCCCATATTCCAGCTTTCTCTAGCTCCGTCATCTTCGGTTTGTAGTCATCTACTTCATTATACCGAAGCGAAAAGCAGACAAGTCCACCTACAAACGATAAAATTGAAAACCAGTTAAAAAAAAAACAACAACTTGTTCGAAGACTGCTAGCATATTTGATTCACCCCTTAAACCCCCAATTTAAGAGTGACCCCAAAATTAATAGTTTGCCCAATACATCATGAAGGTTTTGAGAAAAAGAGAAATGATCGACAAGTGAAAAAGGTCTTGATTGTTAAACAAATTATCTTTACCAGCAATAAAGGAAATGTATGGAAATCAGTTTAGAGAAAATACATGCTGGTGGCAACAAAAACGCGCAACTTGTTTGCAACATAGCTCGTGCTAAAAGAGTTGAATGGTGATCTTGTGTGCATTTTACCACCTGCAAAGGAAAGCTGTCTGGCAACAAATCATATTGTTGCAAGTTGCGAACAGTTGTTGGAGAAAAGTAGGAAGAAGTTCTAATTTATGCAACAAAGTCTGTACACGTTTCGCGTTTTAACGGCCCAAAGCAAGCTTGTTTTGCAGCAAGTCGGTGATGCAACTTCCGGGGTAACGCGAGACTCCCGCGTAATTTCATCCAATCAAAAGGCAGTATTCACGCAAATTGCAGCTGTATTTTTTGTAGAGGGAATTTAAAATAAGTGGTACAACGCGCAACATCGCTTTCCAACTCGTTTTGCAGCATTATTTCCAAAAAATTGCAAAACAAAACAAATTACCTATTTTACCGTTACTTAAACCAGTCTTACCGGTTTTCACCATCCTGATGATCTCCACAAAAGCCGCTGGACGAACATGAGCCTTTACCAGGACACCAGCCGAAATCAAGGCATCAAACTCTCCTGTTTCAAACTCCTCAATACTCTGCTCTGTGAGTGGGGTGCAGACAAACCTCTTGTACGGAACGCCTTTCTCTTTAGCAATATTCAGCATCTCTTGTGAGATATCTAGGGCGTGGATATCAGTATAGCCAAGCTTGTGTAGCTCGATCCCTGTCATCCCCGTTCCAGCTCCAGCATCGAGAATTTTCAGTTGATCTTTGAGAGTGTTGGGAAAAGCTTCCTTCAAGGCAGCATCCAGGCATTCAGCGAGCGGTTTGCGGTAGCACGAGCCTGCTTTGGCATTTTCCTTAAAGGGACATGCAATTAAAAATTAGAAATACGAATTTAAAGTCGTCAATGTTGTTGAGTCCAATTTTCGTTTTGCAACATGTATCCCTAGGTAAGTTTAAACAAGAGAGGATAAAGCTCAGAAAACGAATCCACATATAGATCTAAAAATATCTTTAGAGGGATTACGACGGGTATAAGTCGTATAAGGCCCGTATGGGGGGATTCGTTCTCTGAGCTTTATCCTCTCTTGGTTTGAACAAGACGCTGTTATTGCGTATTACTGGTTTTCACTGTCATGCCGTGAAACCATGATAAAATCAAGACCGTTCGATAAATTACGTCCATAATCTGAGAAATGAAAGGAAATAAATATGCGAAGACCCTCGCCAAGATTCTGGTCAGTGCAATTTTACATATTTGGGATATTCGGAGAAATGTTTTACCCGAATTTATAGAGCTTTGTATGGAGACGCCACGTTGCTACCCATCCGGATGGGCACCAACATGGCAGCCAAAAACCAACAGAAACATCTGTCTATGAGTTCTACCTCGACAGTGTGAATCATTCAGGTAAGAGATAAGTTAGTCTCTCGAGGTTCTTATAGACATTTAAGTAATAATTCTTCTAATAAAAGAACTGTTCAGATAGCAAAATTCCCCAAAATGAGTCACTTTTTAAACCTACATGACAGATCACTTGGTCACCATGTAAATGCTGCGTCATGCGAAAGCTTAGAAGGCGCAGTGATTTTGTTACCTCGGCGTCCTTTCCTACGTACCTGACGCAAAAAAAAAATTAAATACGCAAAATAATTCATGACAAGGGTCCCGTAGGAAAAGATTGACCGATCGATCTGGAGATGTTTTGTAGAATATCCCATTCGTACGATTTCTGTGGCTGTTATTATAGCTATTGTTTAACGGCGCATATATTTTTTGGATTTGTAGTAGTACCTGAAGAAGTAACTGAGATACTTATGTGTCATGCGCATGCTAAGCGCACTCACAAATTTGCAAAGTATAAAAACCCTTCCTGAAGCGGATGGGCCTTCAGCGAGCATCTATACAGCTGACAATTAGTCAGTGATAAATATAAACTGAGTGTTCAGGACCTATCCATCACCCGTGCCCAAAACAAAAGACCTGCAACCATGGATAAATCTCTCGGGGACAAACTTGCATTCAGCCTGTTCCAGGCTGCAAGATAGCAGGGAAAGCAGATCGAGAAAAGTTGCGCAAAAACCTCAAGAGGACTGGGAAGGGACAGGAAAGAGAGCCTGTAAGCATTGTTTTTAATACTTTATTCCGGTATACCAGTTCCTGGTATACCAGTCCATATGATTGGTCAATTTTGGCAGTTGGCGTCAACACTGCCTTCGCGCTCGCAGAGTCAGGCAAACACTGTGCAAAACCCTCCTACACAACACATTTTGACACGAGAAATGTTTTTTTTTTTTCTGGAAGTGCGCGGGTTAGTGGGAGGAATAAGATATTTTAAAGATGCTTACAAGCTCTGCCCTTCTCTCTTCCCTCCGTTTTTCGCTGTTCCACCCACATTTTTCTCTCGTCTGCTTTGACCAGCGAGAGCGTGCCACAGGCTAATTTGCAGTTTTCAGGGGCATTTTAAAAACCACCCATGCCCAGCCCCACCCATATCACAAAACAACTTTGGACCCATAGTATCCAGACTTTTTCGCGAGTTTCATCAACGTATAGAGTAGTAGCCTGCAAACAGCAGACGTATTTCCGGTCGAGCGAGGACCGGAAATACGTCTGCTGTTCGACGCTAATAGAGTAGGGGAAGAGAAAATTTCATGCTGTTTTCCAAAAGGTAGCACAGTCTTAAAAATAAGGCCTGTTTTGCAGGCTAGGGGACACCCAGATAATTAAGAATATTGCATCACTGTCCCACGGACTTTAGCTGACTTTTGGCCAGGGTTGCGGTGCAGGGATTTAACAAGCAGTTTTGTATACCTTGTCATAATCGGCTGCCCACTTATCATAAAGATGGCGAATTTCTTCATCTGAAGAATTTTTGGAGATGTTTTCAAATCTGTTTCCAAAGTACTTCTTGTAGGATGCTTCGTAAGTTGTGGTGGCCATTTTAAAAGACAAAGATAAAGCTTTAATAGACAATCTAGGGGGAAAAAAGAAAACATTACGATTAGTCCAGATATCGTTGTCTCGTTGGTTACATTTTGGCTAGGAGCTTTTTTGGCCGGCATTCGCATGCGATTTTAGCACCCGAAAGAGCTGTTAAGCTGATTAAACTGTGCAAACTGATTTATTTGTGAGCGATAAAATGACGGCCATCAAAAAACGGCGCTGGGTGGTAAAAACACAGTAAGGTTGACACTCTTTCTATAGTAATATGCGAAGTTTTTTCAACAACATTTCTCCAACATATCAAAAAAGTCAGGCTCAATTATCTATTGAGTTGGCTGATTGAGTTATGATCTTTCAGCTGAGACAATGGCAAGAATAAACGTATGCTAATGAGTAATCACTGTCAACAGGTCAGCATTAGATCTCATCGACCTAAACCCTTTGGTCCCCTTATGAAGTTTACACAACGTAGTGTTCTTTATCGCTTCATGCACACTACACTTGAATGAAATTCTGCTCAGCAAATGTTCATGAGTGAAAGAGTAAGTCTCTTCAATTTTTAAGGAAAAAAAATTCAGCAGAGCGTGAGTGGGAATCGAACTCGGAGCGTAGAGTCGGTGGTCCATGCCTATACCACTTTGCTGCCAGTAATGGTTTGATTTAAACCTATATAGCAACAACCTTGACCTTAAATAGAGGCTAACTGCTTCGAGTCAGCACTTAACCCTAATCACTATTTTCAGTACTTAACCTAAACAGTATTTCTTAACCCTTATTACTATTAGGTGTTTGCACATGAGGTCACCGAAATTAAAACTAAGAAACTATCGATTCTTCTGAGTTTCTACTTTCATGAGGTATTACAGCACCTGAAAACCTTTATTTACACAAATTTTCGGTTCCAAGGGGTTCTTTGTTTTGCGATAGAAGACACTTGAATTTCCAACCTTGTGCGTGACGCGACATCTTATGTGTCGGTTACTGATTTTTTGAGATTTTGCTATCTAAACAATCCTTATCTTAGAATAAATATTACTTTAATCTTTATGAGTTCCTCAAGCGATGAATTAACTAGCAAAACTCAAAAAAGGATGTTTCTGTTGGTTTCCGACATCCATATTTGTGCCCCTCAGAGGGACACCACCAACCTTGGCTTCTCCATACAAAGCCTTAAAAATTTGGGTGAAACGTTTTTCGAGTATCTCACATATGTATTATCGCACAGACCTGATTCATGGCGAGGCTAACCGCTTTTTTTATATTAATCTTCTTTCATTTCCCAGATTCTGGACTTTCTCTATTGACTGGTTTGCATTTTTATTTTTGATGGCGTGACAGTGAAAGATGTTTCCTTATTGGTCTCAGAATTGTTTACCATTATTCTCATTGTTTCACGGTTAGGGTATCGAACCTATTGGCCTTTTAAAGGCCAATAGGGTAAGGAGAGCTGCTACATGACCCACAAAGTCTGAGCGAGATGAAGACCTTAGATAACAATGACCTCAACCAGGTTGTAGCATCCAGCGGGTTTTAGTGAAAACAAGGGTTTAGATGGAGTGCTCAGTCTCGCGGACTCATAAAACCTGGTCTCGGTCATTTTTATTTAAGGATTTCTAGCGAGATACCCGACCTATGAGTGACCTAACCGCACTGTGATACTGTAGCACCTTCTGTACCACTATCCCCTTATCTTAGGCGACGCAAGGTAATCTGCCGAGCTTAAACTGACTGACTCAAGCGCCGCACATCACATGCTGAGAAAAATAAACGGTCCTATATATTTTCCATGGCTGCAGAGTTCAACTGAATTTAACAGCAGCCGAACTTAATAATTCAGGTGGACCAGAACTTTTTAAAGCTGGGCGGTTAATCTGAAGAGGCCATGGCGTAAATATTTTCTCCTGCAGAAAATTTTGCAACCAATACATCGGTCAGACAGGTAGCAAAATACTATAATCACTCTGTGACTGAATAATGCTTTAGCCCAAACCGACGTAACAAAGGTTAAAAGCAAAAACAAAGAAATTTGCATTTTCAGTTATGTACTGTCAGCTGCTACTTACTTTGTCTACTTCGAGAAGTCCAGACGAGAAGAAATAGATCAGAATATACTGCGAGTAAGTATATACCTCAGTTGTCAATTTCACAAGAAGAAATAACAGTCTGATGTACCAATAGCAAACCCGTGAAACTACTGCACGTGCTTTATTAATCATTTACCACGTGCGTCCAGTATGGAATAATGTATCTCAGACATTAATGTTTGGCCAACATTGACGAAGACAGACTACATTAATTGTCCCATATAGGGTACAGTTACATGCACAGCTTGGATACAGTCAAACCGTAGCTACTTTACGGACACCCGTTTAATCCGGACACCAACGGTTTGCCTTGTTCCTGGGCAAAGAAAGCCCTTACATGACTTACATGTACATTTTCTCTAAATTCAACCCCCTCAATATGGATTCAAAACCTCATGATTTAAGGGGTCGGTTGAGCAGACTGCGGCCACCGCTTTTTCTGTGAAATTTGGATTAGCGAACAGGATCCCTTTCGCTCGAAAATCGGTGAGAAAGCGCGATATGGCCTGCAGAACTAGCTGGTGGCTTAGCCGCTCGCACACTCGCAATCTCGCATACATGCATCATTATTATTCAAAAAACCTGTGAGTAAAAGAACCTGCATTTTTCCAAGTTAGCCTAAACAGGTTCTTATATAGATAGTAATTAGCACAAATTTAGGCTATTTAAGTTTTTTTTTTAAAAAATTAATTTAAAAATAAGTTCTTATTATCTGAAGAAAAAATACATTGCACCTTAGAGTATTTAGTGGTATTCAGCTTACTCCTTACATAAAATCCTGCATACAATTATTACCGTAGGAGTGATAGAGAACCGTTAAAGAGGATCCTTAGCTAGATGTTGACTTATCTTATTTGCTTAAGTGTACAGAATTTTTTCACATAGATTTTAGAAAATAATAACCTGCTTCAAATATTTAAGCTAAACAGGTTTTTGTATAGAAGGGGCCAACTGGCACATTTTAGCCTAACAGTTCATTAAAAACCTGCATGGGCTGAGTTGCTCAAAGCATGGTTAGCTTTAACCATTGGTTAAGCAGTATCAAAACCAATACGTTGTCAAGGTATTAAACGCTGGTTAACGCTAACCATGCTTCGAGCAACTGGGCCCTGGTTCTTACTCGCGGATCAGTTTTTTACTGTATCAGAACGCTCTTTGGACCTTTTCTAGTAGAGATTGCTCGCAGTCTAACCGCGAAAAGCCCCAGAAATCAAAGCCCCCGGCTTTGTGTGGAAACCTCTTCTTAACATTCGACTCCACAAAAAATTCGAAAGGAACTCGGAGTTTTTGTCCCAGCTCAGAGGCTGTCCTCAGAATCATCTATATGTAGAAAGTGTGGGGGAAAAAGGAGAAAGTGTAATTAAGTCACCTAACAAGGTGAATGTACAAGTTAGCCCAGCTTGAGGACAAGAGAACGACACTAGACAATGTGGCGTGGTATGTGCATTGGCAACTGTGTGGGAAGACAGAACTGGAATGGGAAGATCAGTGGTACAATTATGAATACCCCAGAGAAAGTGGTAGAAAATCACTACAGGATTTAAAGTTCCATGGGATTTCAATAAACAGTGTGATAGGATGGTTGAAGCTACAGGGCTGGACATCATCTTCGTTCATGATAAGCAGGCAAAGGAAGCTAAGATCATAGACATCGCTATCCCTGGAGATGCCCGAGTAAAAGACAAAGGACTGTTACGGAAAGTTCTGACAATTTAGGGACTCAAAAGTAAGGACTCCTTTGACACCTTTAGGAACTTGTTGCTTGCTCCCAAGGGGTAATTTACCGGGCAATGTAAACCTTTTAAGCCTGAGATTCCAAAATATAATAATATTAATATTAATATTAATAATAATGATAGTGATAGTAATAAGGATAATGATTATTATGATCATTATAACGATAACGATAATATCTTTTGTTTACCCTTGGCAGTACTGAGCATTGATAGGGCTGAGCAAATGCCTGAAACAAATATTTCATAAATGAAAGCTAACAGGGTAAAGAATTCCAACTGGCCGGAGATAAACCAGCTGGCTATTTACAAGCGTGGTCGAGGATTCGATCGGGACTACCGAGAACAAATCCAGCTGGCGGTCAGGGTGGGATTTGAACTCGGAGCGTCCGAATTGCAAGTCCAGCGTACTAATCTCTCAACTACGCTGCCTCCATATTGGGATGTCATGGTTATATACTATCCAGTATGAGATCTCTGGTTGAAATTTTGGTTTCTCATGAAACGAATCAAAAACGGTGCTTTCTGCACAGCCTTCAAAGATGCCTTTATTTTGTCCCTGGGAAGAAAACTTTGGACTTCAATTGATTTAAGACTCTGCAGCTATTCTGAAAACAAAAATGGAAGAAGTTGCTTCGGTGAAAAGTTGGAATCAGTTTCCTTCCTGCCTTTAGAAATTTTTTCCATCCATTCTTTTTTCTTCCAAAAAATACTAAGATCCCCTCCCGAAAAACCTCCTGCCCTTCCCCCTGTGGTATACAAATGAGGAGAGTGTTTTGGGGAGCGCCCTCTACGCCTACGTAGCTAGGTTGCGTCGCAGACGGCCTTAACCATATGTTTTCAGCGTCTGCGCGGACTACACAAATGATCTTGACGATACGTAGCCTGGGCCAGCTGTAACGGAGGCCATCTACGCCGGAACAACACCCTACTCGATCTTGATGATAATTCTTCATATCATAGGAAAGGCGAAGGGAATAACTACTAATAAAAATAAATGTGGGAAGAGCGAAGCTTACGTCAGAAACGATCCACGATTCACAACGAAGTCATTTATGATATTGCGCATGCGTGTTGACTTCGTTCACAAACCTTTCCCACATGTACAGAATATTTACTTTTAACCTATCGTTCCAATAGACCACGTTGTCCTTCAAGACCGTACTTACTAGGATCATTTCTATAGTACGCGTCCCGTCTTTGTACCCTAACAAAGACAACCCCATCAACCGTGATGACGATGCGAAGCGTTCACCTCTGAGCGCGAAGCACGTCGACGACTTTGCCTTCACGGCAATTGGTCGCTGGCGATTGATGACCGTTCCTTATCCTCCATTAGTGAGGATTAGGAGGAGGTGATCGCATTCTGAGCGGTTGACTTTTGTAATGGAAATAGTAAGAATGAATACTCTCTTAAGCAGTATATTTCCGTAGGGATATGATATACCCTTTCACAAAAATAATCAGCTAACCTCCCTTAAGTTAAGTTGTGTGTTTTTTCTTTCCTGTGTGGTTTCCGACTCAATTTATGGCCATTTAATGGGTTTTTATTGGAAAGGATTATAGAGAGAGCAAAGCTGCAACGACTGTTTTCTGTAAAATATCTGTTCAGAGAAGTAGATATTGCCTAGAAGTTTCTTTTTATACTTGAATGAGGACGGCTAAAAATTTCTAGATGACCGTTCCATTCATGTACAATTTTCGAAGCCTATCTAATGAATTCGCTACGATTTTCTGGAATTTAATTTTTCACATTTCACTGCCAAGGTTACGCTATTTTTTGTACAGAAAAAGCCTAAAATTTTAGGAATCAAACACGTCAGTGTTGGAGAAAGGAATCAGAAAAATTCTCACTTCCGTAATAAGTTAAATTTCACCTAAAATTTTCTGGCAAATGATACTGAAGCCCTTGTAACTACGATAAGACACATGTGCCCCTAGGATGACCGAACAGGCACAAATTTTACAGCGCCTCTGATCTTAGAATGCATTTCTAGAGAACTAAAAGCACTCTGGATAACCTAAAAAGTGTTTTCAATGTATTTAGGAAGAAACCGTGGTTGGGTGCTTCTGTATAAGGTGCGGATAACTGAGTTGATAAGGTGACCATAGCCCTCTTATTATTTTATTAGACCTTATTATCGTAAACGGACTAAGAAGCCCTTGGACTGGCTTTCTATTCGCGAAGGAAAGGCGACTCAAGACGAAAACTAACATAATCGTTTAGAGGTTACTTTGCTCAGTCCTTGCCGTCAGTGATCATCGGCAACCTCGCCGGGAGCCATCAATAAAACAAATCAGTGCCATTTCTTACCCTAATAGATTAACTGTTGCTATTAGAACTTCAAGATTTAAAAAAGAATTCTTTTCAAATTCGAAGCCTGCGTGTGTTCACTTTTTCAGTCAGTTTCCTGCCCCGGTCAGAATAGCGACACGAGAGATAAGAAGAAGCCGGTGTAGTGAACAAAGAAAAGGAAAAAAATTATATGCAAATAATACTGCACGCAGGTGACACGGATTTATGAATATTGTTTCGATTGATTTACGCCTTGCATAATTTATTTAACTGAAAAGAGTTTGGAAGAGGTTCCAATTCTCTTTAATTTGTCCTAGTCAAGCTGATTTTAAAATCATAACTCGCCGAGAGAGTAACGAAGGTTTACTGTACTACACCCTACTGGAAGCTAAACTAAAAAACTACTTTTAGTTCACACTCAGTCCTCAAGACATTTTGATTACAACTGAACGGCGACGATCTCCCGATCGTAGTTGTCTCTGCGCAAAAGAATGGAGAACTTGTTGTTCGATTACGACCATCCAACGCTTCGTGTTGCCTTCGTTTCTACAATAATCGTCCTTGGACTCTTGATTATAAATGATCTGATTCCATGGGGACCTTTACGACATACAAGACGAAGAGAAAGCAACGCGGTTTTAATAGTTTTGGCGATTTTAGCGCTGGCTGTCGAGTGGGCCGTGTACATGTTCTTGTGAGTCTTAAAAGAATTGCCTGCTACTAAATGAACGTTGGAGTTTCTGGTTTACTAGTACAAGTGGACACGATGGATGAAAATTTTACTTCTTCTACACATCAACGAATCAAGTCATTTTATAGGCTGGCTTCAGTCAATACATCTTTAATGAGTAAATATATTGAGGTCGCCTTTTTATTTTCAAGCTCCCGCGTATAGCTGCTGTAAAAAACTGAAAGGTAAACCAAAAACGCGATCAACTCACCGTGTAACTAACTTACTACTTGTACACATTTCCACATGGCCACAATCAGTAGACCATTCTTGTTTTTGAGACTGTGGATCATTATTGAAACGATGACCTTTAATCTTAGAGAAAATTGAGAGTGATATACATACACAGTAGTCCTATTCAAAAAGTTCGCCGCTGTGCCCTCCATTTTGTTTTGAAAGGACTACGATTTTTGCCATCACATGCTGTTGTAAAACCGTCCTTGTTAACTAAAAATATATCTGATCTGGAGGCGGGTGGAAAATGTCTTTTGAACATGAACTATATGAGAAACTATATATTCAGAAATATACGACGAGAATTATCTCTATTTCAAATATATGCATCTGGCTGAAGTGCAGTCTTGTACTTTTTCGATCGATATTTAAACGCAAGCTAACTCCAAGCTTGCCCTCAGGCTTCCTAATTCGAGTCAAATATTCCAGTTCTTCGCGTAAATCTTCCGAAGAAATTCTTTAATCGAGGTTTATCTTCATTGGAGCTCCCTTTATCAGTACCTTGCGAATTGATTGTGATATAAGTGACAGGCACATCAGATTTAATAACCGCGCCTTCTTGGACAAAAAAAGGATCACTTAACGAAGATTGACAGATGTCATGAGTGACAGTGAGTTTGTTGATGCGCATATACAAATTCCGGTCAAAATTAGTTGACTCGTTTTCTCCAAGCTTATGAATTGCTACAGGCTTCCTTGATGTCGACCTAGAGGAACGTAAACCTTTATTATTAAATTTACCGACTCTTAAGAAACTCCTTGCACCTTTTTTATGTTCGGAATACATCTTTGGTCTTTCCTTTTTGTCATCAGAGATGCCGTTATCATTTCTTTCAGTGCTTGTACCAGGAAAGCCCTCGCCACATTTAAGAGAGAATCTAGCCCCTGCATCAAAAATTCTTCTTCTGACCACATTCCAAGCGAAAGTAATCCTCGACCAAACCGACTGTCTTGCCTTTGCTTCTCTTTGACTGTAAGGAGAACATGCTGTCCCATTACTATCGCACTCAGATTCAGTTGTCGGAGTCCAAGCGGTCTGGCGCATGAAATTCGCATTCAAGCGAGCACAAGTTGCAAAAGTTCGCAAAGCAAGCGCGCTATTCTGCCTCTCCGAAAAACTATCTTTTGTCTCAAAAAGACCAAAAACAATTTCGTCATTTGCGTCCTGGACGGAACTGACATCCAGCCTTTTGCCTTGCTCCTTGCTTTTTTGTCTGTTCACATCAGATTTATCGGCCAAGTGTTCCCCAGCGACAGGCAAAAATGATGGAGAAATTTTGTTTCTTCGGACCCAAGAGCAACGCCTTGTTTCCCTTCTCTGACGCGGATCCGTGGTAACACTGTAGTCCATTCCCCGTTTTGATCTTCCACCAAACCAGTTCAAGCCAGAACTGGCTCCATATGAGCGTTCTTCTTCAGGGTCTGCGATTGGGTCGAGTCTGACACCACCTTCTAAGTCTTGCTCATTTTCTGTCCTCGTTCGAGTTCGGTTCGTAGTGCTGCACGATTGAAGACCACAGCATGTGATAAAGTACAAGAAAACATGCAGTATTTTTGAAAGCATCTTACCAACAAATCTTCCCGGAAAATTTTAAGAGCTTATTTCTATTCGAAATAAACCTTGTCTCAATTATACAGGTTCTTATTCCACGTCATAATTGACTTTTTTACGCAATCATTTTCTCGCGCGCATCGAAAATATTTTGTGCGCTGTGCACCAAGTAATTTTCCAGACATTCTTTAAGTGTCATGATACAATGGCTGAGTTTGGAAATTTGGTGTATGTATGCAAACCTGGATGATAAAAAGGACGCAAAATAAAAATTAATTGGACTCCTTTAATTTTGCCTCATGAAGGTTTACTTAGCTGCTCATTTAGATAAAGCGAAATCACGTTCCAAGCCAGATCATTTTTTTTTTAGTAAGATCGTTCCACAGTTTCAGTGTAAATTTATGCGAATTGAAGAGCGCTTTTTTGGCCTCTTGGCTTAAAGAACGAGGTATACACATGAGTGACTCTCTTTTTTCTGCTCGTGGCTTGAAGATTCGTGAGTAGTTCTGACTATATTGCGGAACGCGATCTGACCATGAAGCGAAGTGACCGGATACCTCCTTTCTTTCTCCATTTTTTGTTCCCACAAATTGAATGAATTTTGACCCCTCTTAAAGACACATACTCTCTCTCTTATTCTTTATTTACAACATCTCTTACATTTTAAGCTTACCAAATACCTAATAATGTCATTACGCAAAAAGAAAAAAACACAGAAGTTCAAAAAGTCAAAATATAAAATATATGTAGTTTATAACAATAATAAGTCACCAAGCATGAATGCAAGGTTTGTCTGTCATTGCTGTTAGATCCAAGCATTCAATAACGTATGTCTAATCTTGAATAGTTCAAAAATTGTTTAAATTCTAAAGCGATTAATTAGCAAATTCAAATGCTCCTCACAAGGCCATTTTTAGACCACCAAGCAAAAAACCTTACTTTACACAACCCCAACATGATATTCAAGCGCCGGGAGAATCATTATGTTCCCTAACTGGTTCCACTGCGCGGTCAAACGTCTAAAACGTCTATTATTATGGCAGCACAAACGTCTGGATGCCCAGAATAAAACATAAAAGCTTTGGCTGGGCGGCAAACCGTATAACCAGCTGTAGCACCGACTAAAATTTGTAGTAAAATTACACAATAATTTGCGCAAAAAAAAAACTGGGTAGAATATCCTACAAGCTTTATTATTTTATTTTTTATTTTTTAATTGGTGAGATTTCATTTGGTAGTAAGTATAAACATGGGCAAAAGGTGTATAAATCAATCCGTTAACGCTGTTTCATTTTCCTTAACATTTTCTTTTTTTTTTTCGCTGTTAAACGCTTTGTTAAATCATGCTGGAAAATGGCGCCGACAATAACACCAGCTTCGATATTCAGACTTATCAGAGCTTTTAAAGTAAAATTTTATAAAGTTTAGTAAACTAACAGGTCGCTGGTGACCTTTTAACAGTGAAAGTACAAACCTTCGCTTTAAATTTGCTAAGCTTTTTCAAATTTCTCTCGTTTGACCGCGCTGAACCAAAAGTGACCTGTCCACACTGTACAATCTGAGGTTGGGGGGAGGGGGTACTCCCTTATATTTGCCTTATAGATACGTCACGCCGCCCCAAAGGGTACGGTTTTTGGGCCGTTTTGGTCTGAAAAAGCCTGAAAACGGGTATAGACTTTGCCAATTTTGGTCTGAATTCGGGGATGGTTTTCGAGGGAATGCATGAACGTATTTATCGTTTCAATTCCAAATGAATAAGAAAGAAAGAGTAATATGCGAATTCGAGGTGCATTTTAAGAAATCTTTTTCTTGGCTTTCTAATCTAAGCCAATGATAACATAATTTCTGCATACGCCAGGTCTGAAAACGGGTATGGATTTTAGAGACCAGATCTAAACACGGGTGTGGAAAATGTTAATTTCTGGGTCTGAAATAGGGTCAGGATTTGGAGAACCGGGCGACACACCCCCACCACGAATTGCCAGGAATACCCCGCCCCCCGGGAATCTGAGCGCCTTTTCAAGGCTTAGCACATTTTGCGAGACATGACTTCCTTAGAATTTAACGATGTTAATTTTCTCAAAGATATGTTTCGATCCACCTTAATTTTCTCCTTCTATAAGTAGGTTCGGGTTCCAAACTTAAAAGCGAGTTTTGACTCGACAGAAACCAAACGGAACACCTTTTCTCGGCCAAATAATCCGACGAAGGACGCCTCGGACTCTCGCATTGAGAGCTTCCCGCTGTCGCAGCGGTAAAACTGAGTGAGTTCCTCCTGATGCCTCGGAAGGTGACAAGTTCCTTGAATCCTCTTCTAAACCGAGGATTTCGCGCGCCTAGTATGATTGGAGTACACACACTGTGCAGGAATCCACAGATGTACGCAGAGCGCAGAAAATGGCGGGAAAACAAAGTGACGTCTGTGACCAGCGTTAAGACACCGTATATGAAGAATGGAGTCCAACAGGCGACAAAAGCCGCTACAACAAACACAAGGGTGATAATGATCTTTTTCTGCGCTAAAATGCCGCGATCATCAATGATAGCCGTGTCACGGATCCTCTTACAATGCAACTTCACTGCTCGAGCTATTCTACAGTATAAGAATGTCATGGCTAAGACTGGAAATAAGTACACACAGCACAGCAGAAACACAGTGTGGGACATTTCTGACGCGTTGTGCGGATATGAAGGGCCGCACATGCTTGACGAAGGCTTGTATACTATCTCTGTCCAGCCGAGGATAGGACCAATGGCACACGCGAATGCCGAAAGCCATACCACAATAATGATCAATAAAGAGCGGTCATGCGTTATCATCTTCTTCAATGGATGAACAATAGAAAAGTATTTGTGTACACTGATTACTGTAAGCGTAAAAATCGACAACGCGAACCAGAAAGGCACGACAAATGCGTTCAGCTTGCAGAAAGCTTCGCCAAGGACCCACGATTGCTTGATAAGCGCGGTTACCATGAATGGGATGCAAAATAAACACACTCCCATTCCTGTGATCGCGAGCTGTGTTAGAAATATATTTGTTCGTGTGCGCATTTGTCGGTTGCTCAATACCACACCGACAATCAGCGCATTTCCAAAGAAACCAGCCACCAGTGTAACTAACAACACCACAATCTCGAGTAATGTCATCGTATCCAGCGAGGCATCGTAAGGTGCACCGTTTGTAGTAGCTGATGAATTACCAAGCTTGAAGTTTGTTTGAGTTGTAATCTGATTGAGTGAATTCTGTTTCATTATCACTCAATACTCGAATTTTAGAACGTAACATACACGGCAAACAGCTAGCTGAGGAGGACTAAATGCTAAGGACTTCACACAAACTTGAGATTAACCATCTGAACTTGAAAGCTGCTTTCCAAAAAAGGCATCGAAGAATGTTGGGCCTATCTAGATCTTTCGAATTGGCGTCGGCACGGTTCGTTTTCTAAGATTGTATTGAAATGCCTTTGTTTTGACGAAACCTGAATCTCTAAGTACCTTTAGCTAGTTAAATAAACTTTTATTCTTTTGTTTACTTTTCGGCTTCTATTGACATCTAAATAAAGGAAGACTTTAAAAGAAAACATAGAGTGCAACAATTAAACCGGCTTATTAGACATGTTCATTCTTTGCGCGCCCCCTTTCTATCTCAAGCGACCCCAAAAAGAAAGTAACTTTAGTTTTCCTTTTATTTTCAGGCGACCAAATTGAGATTTGCAGAAAGCTAGCAAATTTTACCTTATTAAGAGAAAACAATTCTTTTTCTTTGCCGTTCATTTGGACGTGATTGTACTAAAAAGCACAAAAGTGTGTCTTTTCTTCAGCTTGCAGGTCACATACCAGGTCAATAGCCGATAAAACTAATCTGATATCAATGATAACCTCATTTTGAAAAACGTTATTCAGTTTGAAAAGTGTCCACAGCTGTGTAAAAATCAAAGTCGAATCCTGATGACTTAAACAAACTCTTGTTCTAAAAAAGATATCTTCATTACTCCGGCAAAATTCGCGTGCGCCAATTAATTATTTTTTGTATATTCCTCCCGGCAGCCGCGTTTGCCACGAACGAGATGGAGAGTGACATGGATAAAGACAGACGTGGTCGGTTTTTGAAGAACTCTTTCTCGATTGTATTTCGAAAAAGCAGAAACCTGTTTTTTTTTTCAGAACACAACTTTCGTTGTGTTTTAGTTGCACAGCCATCAGAGGTACTGACGATATAACGTATTTTTCTCCCAGCTGGGAGGGTACGAAGGGAGCGGTGACTGTTTTAGATAGGGTGTGCTGCTGGGAACCTTTTGGTTTTTTTGAGCAACTTCAGTTAAAAGAGCAACTTTTGCCTTTTTGTTTGAGAAACTTCTGAGCCACTTTTTGAGAAATTACGTGAAACGTTTCACGGGAAATCTTGACCAACTTGTGGAAAGCACTACCCTTTACCAGCCCACCGAACCGGTGTTTTTACGACAGAGCACTTTTTCCCCAACCTCGTGCCCAGGGCGCCTTTTTCCCTGGCTTTGAAAAAGCGCCCTGGGGACGAGGTTGCTTTTTCCCGCGAAAAAGGAAGCCCCGCTGTTTTAACAGTGATACAGGCATCCCCACTCCCAAAACCCTTGTGATATGGGCATTCCCTTCTCATCCCTTAGCGATTTGGGTTAGGGTTAGGGTTACAGGGGATGCCCATATCACTGCGGTTTTGGGAATGGGCCGTGCCCATATCACTGTGACAGCGCTCCGTCTATGAACCCATTTGAAGAAATGAAACAAGAAACCTAAACGTTATTAGAAGGCAATTCGTTCTTACTGGTCGGTGAAAACTGACGCCTTGACTCGGGTACGTGGAGGCTGCTTGCTCGAGGCTCCGGGTTAGGGGCCGGGCAGGGGGTGTAGACATATATGGGCTATATAGGTATGTGCCGCTGTGAAGGGTATGGTTTTCAGGTAGTTTACTGTGGTATAGGGTATATTAATCATAGAGTTTTATCTAGAATATTGTATTATTTTCCGATAAACTGATCAATTCTGAAGATCAACTAGGGAAACCGGGAATTGCCACTCAGAAATATGCTCTTCAATTAAATGAATTGAGCGCTCTACGAAATACGTTCTACCTAGAATACAAGTATTTACATATATGTCTGTGTGATTTTGCTAAAAGGTGCCTGCTAAGTTTTCGCTTCAAGCCAGTGTAGCCGGAGAAAAAACCAGGGGGCTTGGCGTCTTGCTAGGTGTCAGCTGAGAGCCCAGGCCCAGACCTATCCGTGGGTGAGTGGCTTCCTTGTTTTGTGCGAAAACCAGGGGGGTATGGAGGGGAGAATTTGTCACTTTGATTAGACTTTTATGTCAGAAAGCAGTGCAAAGTCAGATAATTTTTCCTGTGGCCTACAGGCCAGCCAAATCAATGCGGTGACTCATAATCATAACACTACTAGCAGAACTTGGGGGAAGTGATTGACTAGTCATAAACTTCATGGGTGGGGAGGGTGAGTAATGGCTCCTTAGACTTGACCGTCTAGAGACTCGGTACAGGCACCTTGTATGAAATCCAGACAGATATATAAAATAACTTAAATCGGTTATACTACTACATGAGAAATTTCTGCAATCTGATTGGCTTAGAGCAGTGGTATTTCAGTTTAATTTGAAATACCTACATGTGAAAATTACAAACCTTTTGTGGGTAGTAGTATAAACAAATAATAGCATGATTTGTACATGATATTTGGCATAAATACCACTCGTGATATTTCATTTATAACAATTTCGAAATATCACTCGTGGTTTTTATGCCAAATATCACTACAAATCATGCTATTACCTATACTAACTTTGTATTTACGCACCTCAGCCTAAAATCTACTCTAGCATAGGGGAAATTTGTGGAGTTTAGTCTAGTGTTTCCAAGAAAAATTTAGCTGAAGTAGCTCTGCCAATAGTTGTTGAGCCCAGACCACATTGGTTAGAGGGGAATGCTTTCACCACTGCACCACCCTTGCTATCATAGCAGTTCTCCCCTTTTCAGAGAGAGTTTTGCCCTATCCATAAAAGATTGGCTACCACACGTGATCTTTTAGCATTGTTTATTACAAACCATTTTAGTAGGGTACCTGTTGAACAAGACAAACTTAAATCAAGGGGCACAAACACACACCAACCCACAGCCTGGCCAGTATCTCACACATGCATCTTGGCAGTGGCAGTTATGGACTCCTGTTTTGCCTTTATTTAGGCTCATCAGCGTGCATAGCCATCGGGTCTATGAACAGATGAACCCGTATGTCAAAGACCCTTAGCTGCCGAGGTGATTGCAAAGCACTCCTTTAAGCTCCAGCTCCACACATTAAGTGTATGAGCTGTTTGCTGGGAACCACAAGGCAGTTGCTGATGGCTATGCCATGCTGATGAGCCATTCTAAGGGTGAAACAGCTGTCCATGGCTGTCACTGCCCAGGTGATATGGCTGTGCATATGTGTAAGGTACTGGCCAGGCCATGGGTTGGGGTATGTGTGCCCCTTGCTTTAAGTTTGGCTTACCTGTAGACTGCATTTCCACTATGAAGCAAATAATTTACCTATCTAGTCTACCCATATAGGGATTCATGGCTGGGGGAGTTATACTGTCAGCTTGCATTCCAAAATTGTTATTCTTGGGTCAGTGTGCATATGGTTGAGTGTAGCTATATATTATATACGACTTAAGGCACCAGGACAGTAACACAATAGTCTTAAAAATGATTTAAATTAATAATGTAAATATCTCCTTGGTTTAAATCACTCACTAATAAACTTTGTTATTATCACTGGGCACATTATGGTACCATTAATCAGAACTAGCTAGCCTATGTGTAAAGAGATTTCCACTATTATTCAGAAATTTCCTGCTAGATTACAGTCTACTTCTAATATGCATAGCAGGGTTGGGATATTAGCAAAAAAAAAAAAAGAAAAATGACGAAGCAAGAATTGCAGACTGGCCATGCAGGCCTAACCTTTTCTGGGAAAATAAGAGAGTAGAAAAAATCTTCTCCAGATCTCATAAAATTTGGATAGGGGTGTGCTGCCCAAGGTCCTACACTGTAACAATTTTACCCTATTTTAAGGGTGAGACGAACAAAAACTCATACAGTGTTCAAGGCCAAAACCAGAAAAATAAGATTCAGGGCAAAAACAAAAACTAAGAATTCAGTGGAAACACACAATATTCCTTGAATTGCTTTCCCTGTGCTCAAAGGTAAAGTTTAGTTTTCATAGATGATTGTTTCTCTGATGTAGCTGGGAATTTATAATTATGCACTTATTATAAATTCTTATTAGCTGATATAATATTATATAACAGTACTCTTTCTAAGGTTCACACCGCCAACAAGGGGACACAATTAACCTATGCCAACAAGGGCACAAATGATATAC
>CALNXI010000587.1:63768-81704 GCA_942486025.1 Porites evermanni | reverse complement strand
CTTGGGTTCACATCGACAAGGTAGTTGCCGTGGTCTGTGAATAAAACCTCAAAAGTGACAAGACCAAAATAACCGTGGTCTAAAAGATAATTCCTAATTGGCAAGGTGAATTCTTCATGGACAAGGTCTCTGTATTCATCTTGCCTGTCCCAGTCAACCGATCCTTTAATCCAGGCAAACCGATTGATAAAACCGCCGGACGTAGTTCCCACCCAAAATATCTCCCCAGATTTGTGCAGGTAAAACTGAAAGCTAGGAACTTCTTTGACGCTAGGGATAAATTCCTCAAATACAACTCCATCGTTCCACTGACAAACCCCCCGAATCTGTCTCAAGGTTGCTGATAATTCACTCTCGTTCTTAACAAGCCAGTTTCCTCGACCACCCGAACTTAAGTCCGCCTTCACAGCGCAGGGAAAAGAAACTGAATTAATGTCCATGTGCTTAGGACAAAGAACTCCAACTTTCTGAATCGAACTTTTAAGCTGAAGTTTGTACAAAATGTCGGGATGTACGCTGTGCTTTTCTTCGGGGATGCCTTGTAACGCGCCTGTCGTGATGACTGGGATATCATCTTGAAGTCCTTCGTCCAGCGATTTAATTACAGGTGGAGGAAAAGCGGGAAGCCATCGTCTCCAGTGTTGTTGTAAATATTCCGACGGTTTGCACTCCATTATTATGGGAATCTCATTCCCCGCGGCAGGAAGATGACGAAATGGATACAGAAGACGATCGAAATTGAGCGAGCTAGGTGGGCAATCGAACATGCGGTATTTCTTATCATTTAGAAATCTATATCCCTTGGAATAGGAAGATGGTTTCTGTGGCAAAAAATAAGCCTGCTTGAGACATTTCTGAATTAGCTGGCCAATGGTGACGACCTTTGAAGACATCTTGCATAACAACTGGGACACTTGCGAGAGCTCCAAGTCAAGAAAAGTACATGTAAATTTCCTCCTAAAATGAGTGACTACTGGGGAGAATATTCTTATATTTGCATCACATCGAAAGAATACAGAGCCAGCAGCATGGCGTCCATTGTTCTTGACCACCCGATCGTATCGATGCTCTAGTGTTTGCCGAAAACAAGATGGAACATCTCATCGCAATTAAATCACGCGGGGCAACACGCCAAGAACCGCTAAACTATGTTAATGATTCCTTAAAATTTTGATTTTCCAATTTTGGGACACGATGACACGATCATGTATACCACGTGTATACCGATGAGAGATGTCGGTATCTTTGTCCAGCGGGGACTCCCCCATGGTACGGAGCCTCCCTCGCACCACCCCCACCCCTCTTAGATTCAAATTGAGACTTTCTCAAGGATAAAAACACACCGGAACAACTCTTATGACTAAAACGGGGGTGAAACTACTTTTTTTGGTAGAAGTAATTACAACTAAAAGACAGGGAAAGGGAAAACTTACTTACGCGGTACAAATTTGCCGAAAACAAGTTTTAAAAAAATCTGAAAAATTATCTCCTTGATAGTCTGTTTCTGCACACTCTGCAGTCAAGTAAGCCTTTGCAATAGAGCTTAAGGAAGCCTATTAATATCAGCTCTCAGCTTCTTTAGGCTTCCTTGTCACAACCACCTTTATTTTAATTAACACCTCTTGTAACGTTTTATTTTTATTTAATGTGAGTGACTCAACTGGACAAATAAATGAAATGAAATAAATGAAATTCACGTTTGCCGTAACGCGACTCTAAATCTGTCTATTATTATTAAGCGTTTTCACTCAGGTGGCAAGCAACTAGGCAAATTTACTGGAACAAGAGAAAGTTTTTAGATAAGAAAAACGTTTAACTCCTACGGGACTGCTCCCACACGGTCGCCATTTTATTGTTTTAGCGGACGTGACGTCATGTAAACGCTCTATATTTCTTGATTCCGTACCACCAGCCTCAAAACCCAACACCCCCCCCCGCCTCCACCTACCACGAGGGATATTTTAATAGCAGGATGAAAAGAAATTTTTTTACATTTATACGATCTTCATATTCAGTTTCCTTGTGGATAAAGTTGACTGATGGTAAAGTTCAAGTCCCTAAAACCCCCCGTAAACCCATTCCTCTCTGATATCCTTTCTGACTTTTTAATTTTGGGTCGGACTTCTTGTTGCTGGCAACTTGTATTTTAAACAATTGATCAGGTTACTTTTTAAAATGCTTAGATATCATGATTATCTTTTATACTATTTGATTTTTTTTTTTGCTACAAAAAGTGTGGCAATACAGTGATTTTCACTGAGGAAACTCAAAATGTGAGCTCTAGCAAGTTAAGGCCGGATAACTTCCGCTTTTTGAAGGGACTCATTTTTTTGACTACAATGATATTTTTGTGCACCACAAACTCGCAGGCTACTAAGATAAGCCAATTAACTGGCGGAAGGCTTGTTAACTTTAAGTGTAACCGCCGTTTTTAACAGCAGCGAATGAGTCAATCTCGTCCCATGGCCGTTTCCGAGAAAACCCAAGATGTTGGTTAACAAAGCCTATTTAAAGCCTTCTCAGAAGAGCTTCCGGGCAACCTCGTCCCCATATTGGAAAACGAGAAGATCCTGGGAACGAGATTGTACTTCCGGGTATATCGAGTTAAGTTAGAGTGAAATACAGAACTATATATCAGACTTATCATCGAGTTTGTTGATCGCACTCGTTCGACCCAAAGAACAAGCATCCAATCTCAGTGGAATCTAGTCTAAGTGAGGTGAGCTGTTGAATAATGAAATGGTTTTATTGTTGGTTTTAGGCAGCAGATTGACGATGGTAAATTTACGTTTTTTTAATGATAACATAAAATACGATCTCTTGGCCCTACTTCATCCAGTACACTAAAAACTGTTGGGGCTGTGATTAAGCATTGAGTTATAATTTTAACGGAAAGTCAGTCCATTGCAATGCAGTAGGTATATATATAGTGAATTACGACGATGCTGGGTAAGACGCACTAATGTAATAAAATAAATAAGGAGCGTGGTCATGTCCAGTTGGTCGTGACTGCAGAATTCTCACAAATCGCGGCCTCAAGTGACAGCTCGGTTTAGCCTGCGAAAACAGCCGTTTCCCCTCGCTTTTCGCCGCTGGGGATGTTTCGTTTTCCTCGCGAAATTAAAACGTCCTCAGCGACGAAGAACGAGGAGAAACGGCTGTTTTCGCAGGCTAAGCTCGGTTAAGTTTTCTGTCTTTTTTTATTGATAACGAGGTAGATCTATTGATGACCTCATAGATAGATAGTTTTTCATATATAAACGTTTGTTCAATCAGTTTTTAAAATAATTGCGGAAGTTAACTGTCTTCTTTCTTAAAAGTGTGGGGACTTAGTTTTGTATTGAGGTCGTTTACTCAAGTCGCTTGTCGAAATACTCTTCCGCGGTTTTCTCAACTTTTTACATGGCCCAGTTAGAGAAAGTCCGTCGACATCACTGGAAGAATTAGAACAGTAATAGTAAGTCGAATTAGTAATATTGCCAAATTCGTAAGTGATTCGTCTTACGTAAGAGAGCAAAGATGAGGTGTAGACGAATTTTCCCTAACTTGTCAACGTCAAAAGTTGAAAAAGACCGTGGGAGGGTTTGGTACAGTTAAGTTGTTCCTAGTTCCAGAACTGAGCTCCACTGAAGGAAAAACTCCTCTTTAGATTATCAATGCGCTGTTGTGGAAGAACTAGTTCTTCGCTTTCGGTGTTCTTCAAACGATAAGCACTCGCGTTGTCGTGATAAACAAATCTGGATCGTGGGAAAGTACGATTTGAAAACCATCGATTAATCTCCGGCCTTATGCAAGACTCGTCATAATTATTTTTTTTCTATCTGACCGTAGACAAGCATGGAAGGAACACTACGCAGTGTAGAACCATTGGCCTATTACGTCAATACTTTGTCCGACTTTGATGCCCAAGTCGTAACAGCCTACAAGAAGAAAGACAATAAAAAAATCAAGGAGCTTGCCTCCACCGGGAACATGATGGATATGGATTTATTCATTTGTGTGAACAAACGATGGCACGGGTTTATTTTGTGCGTTCCCGCGGGTGAAGACGAGACTGGCTTGATCGATTTTTCGGATGTTGTAAAATCACCCTTTGACATCCCCGCTCAAATGATGTGCTGGCAATACGAGCTGTGTATTGAGAACGAAGAACAAAGGTGGTACAAGATACGCAAAGAGTGCAGTCTCTTCAGGGATGTTGAGAACAGAATCCAGCGCAGTTTTTATATCAGTAGATTCAAAGGAATAAGTTTAAACGCTTTGCAGTTTGTGGCCATGCGAGCTGCTCCCCATCGATACAGCGTTCTCCTGGAGGACTGTGTCGAGTTTGCGAAGGAATTTTGCATCCAGGCCCTCGCATACTCTTCCAACTGGCGTGAGATAGAAGAGCGCGTGCATGGTAACATCGCTAAGGCAACGGCTAGTGGATTCACTGTCGAGAAGCTGTCGCGAAACATCCGCAGCTCTGGTTGGCTGGGAAATACTTTCCTGGGAGGGGTGGATGTTAGCAGTTGGTTGTCGAATCGTTATGGCGTCGCCATAGCCGTTTGTTTGGGTTTATTTTTGCTCATTTATCCTGTTGTAGTTACTGTTATCGTAATCAAATTGTACAAGTAAACATTCTAATTTATAACCCGTGTAATTATTCTTTCACTTAAGCACATGATAAACAAGGGCAATCGCCTGTTCACCTTAAAAACGCAGGCTTAAATGAGGCAATCAAGTGGCAGTCGGAGTACTCTTGTTCGTATTAAAAATTAGTCACATTCAATTTCTATTGTTAATATTTCGTTGTTGGCAATTAATTGGCAACAATGAAATAAACTGAGAAATTACATGAAACACTGATCCTAACCAAAAATAAATGCTTTATTAGTACAACACAATTATAATATTTTACAAATAAAAATTCTTCTATTTACAAGTTTGATTATAAAAACACAGTGCTTATCCCAGAAAAGCGCGGTTGTGTTCTAAAACTACTCAGAAGTGAAAAAAAAATCACGATTATGTTTTTCCATCAAGCCGTCTTGATAATTCTGAAATTTTTCCTTTCCAATGACAAGTTATTTACCTCGTGAAAGAAGAATTGTAACAGTATTGAGCAGATATGATATTTAGAATGACGAGAAAAAACTAATAAAACTTTTTCTTCCAATTAAAAACTGATTAAAAGTGTTTGTTGACACGTGCTGGATAAGTTACTCCTGTTCTGCTTCGTTTATTCGGTTAAGTAGTGAATCTAGAGAACAAAGGAGGAAAAGGGGGAAAGTATTACATAGTGTGCCTCAACGTCGTTAATACAGCCACTTCGTTATCACAACAGACCAAGACTTCATGGCCCTTCCACCTTAAGTTAAAATCAGGGGGACCATCGAAAATGTCAGGAATTATAGCACCAACTTCTGTAATAGCTCATGATAATAAGGTTATAGTACGGTCTCATCATACTCACTCAGTCGCGAGTACGTAAGTCCGTAAACGAAGCTTGATGTGAGAATACTTTCAGGGAGTCGTGAAGTTTGTCCCTTCCCGTGCCCCTATATCCCCACCCTCCCCCCCTCCTTGCTTACCCCGGTAAAAAATAATGGTCCTTCTTACGAGAAAAATTATGCAGCAATAAACTGTATCACGTATCGCGAAACGGCATGGGTGCGCACAACAAGTTCTCTTGCAGGATACCGTGTTAAGTGTTTGCAAACATCAGTTCCCAAACTGCACCCATTTTCCATTGTTTAAACTTAACAACTTGCCTGCTTCTCGCCCATTAAACCAGGAAACAAAGCAAATGAAATATCAAGATCCTTCGCAGTAGAGCCCTGGAATCGCTGCTTTTCTATTCTTGAGGGACTTTGGTACAATTTTGCATAGGAGAGGGGTGGGGGGGCTAATTAAGTGTTCAAATTGAGTCTGTTGGATATATTTTTCACGAATATGTTCCACTGAAATCACAAGGGTTCTATTCGTGAGGGACTTCCTATTTGCAAGACTAAAATACCTTTTGGCTGCTGAAGATCCTGGGAGTGATTTTTCCGGTGTCTGGCTCGACGTCTCTTTTTAACAGGGCGTGGCTGGGCTGGAGAAGCAATCGGGACCACATCGTGTTTAGGCTGGGCAAACATGGAGACACTTGCACTGTTCTGTAATCAAAGATGATTGAAATGAAAGTAAGTCGATGCTGATGTTTATTCGAAAATATTTCACTAGAAAATGCTAAAACGAAACAATAAGTCTTTTTGTCTTCATCTTATCATAAACAATGTTCACTTTTTGTTCTAAATATTCACTTTGTTTTTATTGGTTGTATTAGAATTGCAAGAATAAGAAATAATCGATTTATTGGAACGACAAACAACTTAAGAAACCGAACTGATATACAAGTTAGACATGTTGCTTTGATCGTTTCTTACCAAGTATGGAAAAATACCTATATTTTCGTAGCTATAATGTCTTTCAGTAGCAATTGGCATACTTTGAAAGTAACTATTTCTGAATTTACAATGATTGAAATTTAATTGTTTCATCTTGTTTGCAATGTAGCCAGAGAGATAATATGCGTTGCATGGAGGCGAGATCCGATAGTTGCTCATGGGAATTTCCGAGGAGCAATATTAATTCAATGAGAAAATTTCCACCAATGTCGTTTTGATAAGATCATATTATTTGTGAAAATTTCGTCACCTGAAAATCGACAGGAACGAATTCTTTGGCGTGTACGTTTAACGAATGGCTTCCTCCGGTAATTCTGTGGGGGAAAAAAGATTAGTTGAGCTGGCGATTGTCAACTACATCAAACTCAAAATTGGGTGTCAGTAAAACCAGGAACAGGCCCAGAACACCCCGGAACACCCCCGGCACATAATCAGGACACCCCGGAATACCCTGGACCCGCCCCCCTGACGGAACAGACCCCCCCGTAACACCCTTAATAACAAAACCTTAATAACAAAACATTGATGACAAAAATTAGGAAAACAAATTACAAAACCAAAAAAGAACTAAAACAATCATCAGTGAATCAATCAATCATGAATCTTTCATCTGAGTAGTCCGTTGCTTTTATACAAAGACATAGCAGCCCTTTTGTCTGAAACATAGCTGAAAGAGCCGCTTCTGAAGTCAAGAAAAAAAATTAACTAAAAATAAAATATCTTGCCAACTTGATATCTACTGTCGGTTTGAGGAGAATTCATTTATTTTGATTTTTGTCTTGTTTGCTTTTCAGTCTTTTACTTTGATAATTTGTCTTTGGTTAAAAAGAAAAATATTCTTGGTTTTAGTGTTTCATTTTGATTTCCCACTAATGTTTATTTTCTCGATCGGTAAATTATATACTGCATGGCCAAGAATTCTTTGTTGTGTAGGCGTTTCCCGGAAGGGGGCACTCCGTTATTTGGTCGTGACGGTAATGTGCCCCTGAGCAGGGCATGGGCCATCCGCTTGGGCCTAATCTAACTCGGACTACTTTCTCAAAATCTTTGTAAGTCGTTAACTAAAGTAGCGTGAATTCGTCAATCTGACCCAATCTCCGTTTTCCAGTCACAGATGGAAGATATTTATTGATCATGATTCGTTGATGATATTCGAGGGTTTTTTGGTTTTGTATTTTTTTTGCCTACTTTCTCTTATAGGGAAGTGCCCCATCCCCGAGAATGATTAATGCTGTGTATTAAATTTCATAAGTATTGATAGACATTGAATAATACACGGTTTCGCGGTTTTTTACAGTGACCTGAAAGATGGCTCGAATCTTAGAACTGTTCGCATGGTGGGAGGAAGATCCTTTTGGTTTTGGTTTTGGTTTGGCTCACATACTTTTAAACCAATACCTCATTTAGTTCACATAAATGATAAACGTCCTAATTGCGCAATAGAAATAAAAGTAAAGTATAAAAAGTATAAAACATACCCACGCTGTAGTTTACCAAATCGCTCTGCAGATTCAAATTGGCCGCCAGTTGCTTGAAAGCGTGGAATGAATACGTCAGCATTAGCGTTTAAAACAGAATGATGTTCGCTTTGTTTGATGCTGAAATATAAAATAGAACGACATGCAAAGGTGACCAACACACGTTCTAGTTTTCCTTCGGTTTACATGTATGCAACCTTTTTAGTTGGAGGCTCGCAAGTTCAAGCGCGTATTTGTCCTGTTTGTGTTCCTCTATTTTTAGAGAACTGGGCCCAATTCAAAAGAACACACATCATGAATGGGCTGTGATGACATAAACGTTTTATTTATTTCCTTCTCAAAGAACCATAAGTTTGAACATCCACGTCATGCAATACTTTTTAAAGATCTAATACATGATTTCTATTCTAGGTTTGCAACTACAGTAGTGATAACACCTTAGCTTCAGTCTGCTGGAATCTTCTGTTTAAAACTCTGAAGCCAGCAACGCAGCGCTAGTTGAATACCAACATTTAAAGAAAACAGGTTGGCATTCACCTTGCGTTGCGCATGCGTTGCTGGAATATAGAAGACAACATCAGAGAACGGTTACAACCACTTTCAATTCCAGCTTGTCTAGATACGTTTTGGCCAAAGCCAAAGAAAAAGAGGTTAAAACTTAGCACGCAATTTTACTTAATATTGTGGGAGATCAAGAAATCGATCTCTTACTGTTGGTATTTTGTTAAAGGGAAGTCTTACCCAGTTCGTTCGAAGTCTTCAGCGATCACATTTAGAAGTTCTTCTTTTACAATCACCTCAGTCGCGCCATGTTTGCTTTTTAGTTCGATTGCCAAGTCGGATGTCTGTTTATGAATTGGGAAAAGAACAATTTAGCTGAACTCACTGAAATATGTCATATACATTTGAAAAACAAAAAATATTTAAAAAATACAATTTGATTCTTCTTAGTGTATAAAACAAAAACATTTTAAGAGAGAAAATAATGAATCGTACTATATTTCTCGAGTATTACAATCTAAATAAAATATTTAAATATTAATTTGACCTATTGTTGAGAAAACTGCTAATAACTTCTCTGTTAAATAAATTTCATGGCAACGCTCCTTTGAAGTGTGAAAGATTCTCATATACATGTACGTATTTTCCTTAATTTTCTTAGCGTTACCCTGTGAGAGGATTGAGACTTCTGTATAATACTCCAAATATTTTATTATTATTATTATTATTATTATTATTATTATTATTATTATTAGTATCATCAAACTGCATCACGTAGGCGAAACTACATGGGGTCGCATAACAAACTCGTGTACGGTATATACCGTGTAAAGTTTTTTAGAAAAGAGTTCCAAAACTGCACCCATTTCCAATGATTATTTAAACATAATCTTTTAATTTGAAAATATATAGAACTTCTTACCTGCTTCTTCCCCGTTAAACCAGGAAACAAAGAGGAAGAAATATCAAGATCCTTCTCAGTAAAGCTCGTAGATGCACAAGCATCAGAAATCGGAAATGAATTTTTTGTTGAAGAGTAGGAGTCTTCCTCAGATCTGTCGTGTTTGACCGGGGATTTAGATTTTACGGACAACAATTTTCTGTAAAAACAAAAAATCAAGGAAAGCGATTAGGTAATAAATTCTCTCCATGTCTCAAAATTCAAGAGAAACCACCCGAGATTTTAAGCTATCAAAAACCGGGTTCCTTTCAAGCAACCTTTCAACTCAGAAATCACGCATTTCGTAAGCACCAGGGAAGCTTGTAGGTACCACAGCTGTAGTCTGTAGAGAAAGGGTACGTCCGAAATGGGTTCCTTTTTCAGGGCTCAGGTAAATGAAAAGCTAGGGGTTTCACTCGTTGAATTATACAAAAGGGTAGCGTGGTAAAAATACCCAAAGGAGTTAACAGATGCATTTTATGGCTGTAAAAAAGAAGAGAAAGCATAGTGGTTTTTTTGTTTATTCATATTTAATACATCGTGGATTTCCCGCGGTCAAAAAGGATGCAAAGTATGTGGGTAAAGGTACTATATATGTATCGATAGAAGGTATACTGTAAAGGGTTTACCTGTCGCCATTGCCCTTCTCCGCAAAACTATCCTTAACATTAGCAGTCACACCGGAAGCTTCAACTGTACTAGGTTTTGTAGTCACGCCAGATGTGTCACTTGCAGGACTTTCCACGAACCGTGTAAGGCGTTCTTCATTCTCACTATTCAGGCTCATTATTGTAGTTTCAGCTCCTGATTTATTGCTTGCCGGAAGAAAAACTTCACCCTCCTCGTCTTCAATAGTCAACATTACATCATCTGTTGCTGCCACAGGAGTTTTACAAGACTCTTGGGATGAGCTAACAATTTCTGTTGCCAAGGAAACTGTGTGTGTTGATTCGCCAGAGACAGAAGCAGATACATCGAAGTTTGAGGATTGCTTGGGCGTGGCCGGATCTATAGTGAGAGATGATTCTAGGAGTGGCTGATTTTCCGCAGTGGGTAAAGAGGACTCTGGTTCGATGGTCACTGGAATCGAAGGCTCAGATGATCGAGCATCTATAACCACTTCTTGTTCAACGGTTGCTAAGGCTGCGTGGTGGTACGTGATTTCCAATTTTGGCTCCAGTGCTTCTGTAGAATTTGGTGTCAGTGAGGAGCAGTAGGTTTCAGGTTCTAGTGTAAGAGATGAGGCTTCCGGTTCTGCTGAAGTCATATCGAGTGATGACACGGACGTCAAAGATGATGAAGAAAACCAAGAAAAGGCATCATCAAATAAGCTTGAGCAGGTGAAAGAGGTGTCCGGAGAGTTCATCTCAGGGATAACAGCCTCACATGAGTCGACTTTAGAAGCATCAACAACAACACAAACTGGACTGGTTTCAGAGACGTCAACAATGCAATCAGCAAGTTCCTCAGAAACTGGATTTGGCTCAGGAATATCGACCGCCACGCAAATGTTTTCTCTAGAACATCCAGAAACTGCCATCAAAGGTGTGAATTTGGGAGTGTCTTTGAAGGACCAGCAGGTGAAAGAGGTGTCGGGAGAGTTGAAGTTGGGTACACCAACAACCGCACCGGAATCGGCTTCAGGAGCATCAATAACAACAGAGACTGGACTGGATTCAGAGAGGTCAACAATGGTACAAGCAGTAGATTCTTTATACAGTAGATTTGGCTCAGGAATATCGACCGCCACGTAAATGTTTTCTCTAGGTGAAGAGTCAGAACATTCAGTAGAAACTGCCACCAAAGGTGTGGATTTGGGAGTGTCTTTTAAGGACGAGCAGCTGAAAGAGGTGTCGGGAGAGCTCAAGTCGGGTATATCAACAACCACGCAGGAATCGGATTCAGGAGCATCAATAACAACAGAGACTGGACTGGATTCAGAGAGGTCAACAATGGTACAAGCAGGAGGTTTTTTAGACAGTAGATTTGGCTCAGGAATATCGACCGCCACGCAAATGTTTTCTCCAGGTGAAGAGTCAGAACATTCAGCAGAAACTGCCATCAAAGGTGTGGATGTGGGAGTGTCTCTTAGGGTCCATGGAGACTGGGCATCAAAGTGTGTTGCTGCCAGTTGGTAAGATGGTGGATTTGGTTCAGGTTTGTGAGTAGCATAGTCTCTTGATGTCCGCGTCACGCAGTTCAGATTGGTCCTCTCAAAGATTATCTCTTCCTCGCTGAGTTGCTCGCTGATGTTAGGCAGTGAATTAAAATTACAACCAGGATCAGGATAGGTACTCCCTGAACATCTTTTCTTACAGATTCCCCTGCAATTAAATAAAGTTAAAGATAAAAAAAATTATGCTATTATGAACGATGGTGAGGGACCGAAGAGCAGACGAAAGACTTCGAAAAAACTGGTGAGACTAGAGAGAATCAAGAATCCGCCGATTTCTCTCAACTCGGAAGTAACACTTTGCAGAGGGATTTGGAAAGAGGTTTAGAAAGAGGTATCCTATCCTAAAATACGCATGCGCGCGATCCCTGGTATACAACTTAGTTTACCCTAGCGTAAACCTAGTAATAAATCCACCAATGAAGACGTGCTATACAAAACTACTAGCGACGTGATGTGCTTTCTTTTTGTTTGCAAAGCTGGTCAATTTAGAATCGACTTAAAAGTGACTTATACTGCTGAAGGTAAGTTCATGGTGAGTTTAGAAAAATGCTATTCATGAGCAATGAGTAAAGTCAGTGACAACCATCAGTTCCTACCTTAAAAACATTCTTATTTAACATTGACAATTGACAGAAAGCCAGGTTCTACTAACACAAATTCACAAACGACGGAAGTCGAAAGAAACATACCACAGACGAGCCAACCCAGCAAATATAAACAGGAACACCATTACACCAGCACCAATCGCTGCATAATTGACAAGAGATCTTGACTGTCGTTGATTGTGATCCTCATCATTATCCTCCTCGACGTCGTCGGCACGCTGGGACAGTTTGTTTTTTTTCTTTTTGTAACGTTTTCGGGTTTTCTGTGTAACTTCAGTCCTGAGTTCGTACGCAGTCCAACGTAGGCCTGGGGATGTTATCTCGTAATGCGCGCTTGGTTTGTGCTGGTGCGCCTTAGAGTCGGTGCCACCTTGTGTTGGGCGGTCGTGCTCTGTCATCCGGGGTTTAGGAATATCGTGCGCATGCTCTGAATGATCACTGTTTGTCTCGCTTTTGTCTTTAGTATCAGCGCCTTCTTCATTGATCTTCGAGGAGAACTTAACCTGATTAGCACTCGGTAAAGGTGTTAAGATCATGGGTAGTTTAACTTTCCTCTGGACTGGTACTTCTGGAAGGATACAAACGCGAAAATTATGTTAAAAGGGGAAAAATAAGCCACCTCTTAGATATTTCTTTTTTACCTGAACAACGCTGATCAAGATGACTTGTTATGATCTCTTGCATTGATATCACTTCGCTATAAAGGCCTCAGCTTCTCATAAACTAGATAGCGCTAGAGGCTATCGCTTCTTATTTCCGGTTCCGGTTCCAAGCTCGACTTGTAGGCAAGTCTAATAGCGTTATAGTGAAAACAAGTAGTACGAAAAACAATTGCGTTATTCCTTGATTACAGTTTTATCTGAATGGAAAGCGTTATTCATCTTTTGAACAACCGGGGGTAGTTTTAGGTTGAAACCAGACCTCTAATTACAGACCACGTAAATTTGGATATCAGCACCAATGTTTAATTTCATTCGAAAAAGAGCATAAATTTTCCAAATAATATGAGAGGAGACAGTTCTCTTTTGATCTGAAAATAACAGCTAAGGGTAAAACAGTAGTCAATCAAGGTCGCGTCAAAAAAAAAAGCATTTCAGTCTAAAACTAACTGCTGTGGGAAAGCTAGAGAGGCCGGGAAATACGAAGAACTGTTCTGGGAAGTTACCAGTTACTTTGCCTGTAGGAAATGTTGGCCGCACTCGCTCGAACTTTGACGTTTCCTTAAAGAGCAAATTCAAGGAAACGTCAACATTCGAGCGAGTGCGGTCTGGCAGTATGAGGTGAAACACAGTTTTATGTCTTTTGGCCAATTTTCGTATTGCAAGCTCGTTCATGTCCAAGATTTTCTCCATTTTCTCATTCCCTGGATCGACGTTAACTCGTTCCTTACCAGTTTTTACTGAGCTCTCGGTGGAGCTGGGGCTGGTATGCCTGTGTAGGGGTTTTATCTGTCCTGCATACAGTGGAGTAGGGTTCCATCCCGCAGGAGACTTCTCGCTGTCATTATCCACAGAAACAGGATTCTTCCCTGCTTAAAAACAAGGAGTAAGATAGTGAATATTTTTTGCCCCCAGCGTAGCTTTCGTAAAAAAAATGCCCATCCTACCAGTGCCGTTACAAATTTTGCTGTTTAACAGTAGGGAAAGAAAAGCCATTATAAATATTTTTTTCCACGTCATCTTCGTTTGGACAAAACTGAATGGAAAATCCAATGTATTATTATAGAAGAATGAAAAGGCGAACGTCATAAACGCATACATGTTCTATTTTTGACGGCACGCCGGTTTTAATCGCGCGCATGGTACTGCGAGCTCAATCTGGACCCCAGAGCTCTGGTCAGTATAACCGCCTGAAGGGTAGGCACTGGGCTCGAGAATGAGCTCGCAAAGGATGAACACGTAACGTAGCAATGCGATGGTGTGAAACAAACAAATAAATATGGTTTTATTTTCGCTTTATCTATTTATTTTCCTTTTAAGTTTCAAAAGATAAAATTGAAACTAGCGTTATTTGATGAGTTTGTGCAGTTGCTCATAATCATGAGAAGATCATTAAATGCCAGGTTTAAAGACCTGCAAGAATTTATGACCCCAGGCGCTATATATTTTTTTCAAGCATCGTCTGTTGAATAATTGTACATCAAACTATCTACCAGATTTGTTACCAATTAAAAGTCATACTATTTTAATGACGGCACTGCAAGCAATCACGGTGCCGGAGCACAGTATGAAATCTTAAAAAAATTACGCTTCAGCTCTTAGACACCAAGGCACACTCGCCGAACGCCAAGCGCTTTCAAAACGCAAAAAGAACATTGCATACTTCAATAAACGAGGCTGAATTTAGAGAAGATGAATTCGTCCTTACCTTCACAATGGTTTCCGTTTAACAGAAGGAGTAGGCAAATTAATACAAATTTACTTTTCCATTTCATTTTCGCTTCGTAATCCAACGCATTCTTTTCAAATTGAAGAATGAAAAGCAAACGTCACAAAGGTAGGTTTAATAATTGCGGCTTCGATCAATTTTGTTCGCGCGCTCTGTTACGAGTTGTTTTAAAAAACAAATTTTCCTTTGGCTGTCTGCAGGGAAACTGACATTTATTTTTTGTAAACACTGTCACAGAGGACATTTATACAAAACTTCGTTTCACTACTGACTATAAATGCAGTTTCTTCCAGGAGCTTTTGTACGCTTATTTTCCAGTTTTGATTAGCATAGAACTCTGATGAAAGCCCGGGGGCTACTCCCCTAAAAAGCCATATATGTATGCCGCCCCAAAGGGTAGGGTTTTTTCGCCGTTTTGGTCAGAAAACGGGTACTTTCTTTGCTCATTTTGGTCCGGAATTAGATATTGTTTTCAAAAGAACTACTGGACTGTACGATCGTATTTATTGTTTTATTTCCAGATGAGTACGAAAGAGAAGAAATATGCGAATTCGAAAAGGATTTCACGAAATCGTTTTTGTTGCTGTTCTAATCTAAGTAATGTTGACATAATTTCTTAAGGTTCAGGTCTGAAGTTTGGAGAACTGGGCCGGGTGGCACGTGAACACTCCTACTAAGAATTCCCAGGAGTACCCCCCGGGGGATGAAAGCGATAGTCATCTCAGTCCGAGTAAGTGCTGCAAGAGTTTTGCCATTTTTAAACAAATTGCCTGCTTTTCGTCTGTGCAAACATTTAACGATAAAGAATTCAAGAAACTAGGGAAGTCGCCCCCTCATTGTCTCTAATGACTTGCACTCCATCTCATTTCCGTATTTCCTTTTCTTGTTATGCAAAATAATGCCATGACTACACTTCACCGGATAGTTTTTCTTCGGCGGGAAAAGCTTACCAGAGACATTCTGTTTTACCAATAACAAGAACAGCCATTTCGACTTGATATATTTGTAACGTTCAGGGACGGCTCCAGGATTTTTCTTAGGAGGACGGTACACCACTAAGGAATGGCGTAACTGACTGGTGACTTAAACAACTTTTAAAAGCGGAGCGAATACGAAGAAGGCTCTTGTCTAGGCAATGACATAATGTGAACATCAAACGACACAGAAGATTTTGCATAACTGTCTTTGTATAAAAGTCGAGGTCATCTTGGGGTGGGAGGGAGTGCGCAGACCAGACTTTGGTGTAGCGAGTATAGGTATTCCAAGCGTAGTGCAATTGAGTGAATAAGTGAATAAGTCGGAGCGAGATGAGATGGAAGAAAATATTCAGGAGTGAGGACTGGAATTTAATTAGTTCCCAAACTTCGCTCTTAAAAAAGTGCAGAGGCAACAAAAATTCAAACCCTATATAACCTCAATTTCCTTTTTTTTTATTTCTTTATTTGATTCAACTACACAAACCACTAATCAAAATTAAAATTTAAAAAGGCAAATAAACAGAAAGACAACATAAGTTCCCTAAATCAATTAACCGATATGCGGGCGCTTTACTAAAGACTGAAATTTCGCATGGAGTGAATCTACCTGGAATTAATTATTGGATGATTCTTTCAATAATTTCTCTAAAGCAAATTAAAAAACACTACATAACCACATAAAATTGCTTTGCCTCTGCAACAATGCGCTTTAATTCTTATCAAGAAGCTACTTTTTGCATGATTCTTACTAACATTGCTAGAACAAATGCGTGATTCGTTTTAAGCTGTCAAAAAACTACTTGACAACATAATAAAAAAATAAACCGGCACAGCAAAAATACAAAGTCGGTATCTAAATTAGAGTCACTTTGTTTGTAAAAAAAGACAGACACTCTTTAAAACTGGTCCCGACTTTCGACTTTCCAGGCGGACACAATTCCAGTATCAACGGTGCCTGCCCTTGAGAAATTTGACCGGCTGTATTTACGGTAAAAACTAAACGCTTTCTTGATAAACGCGACTTTGACACTAATTGTTCCCGAATTTGTAAGCGGTATATACCTACATTAATGAAATCTAATATTCTCTGACCTGAAGCAAAGCAATTTGGAGGTTTTAACTAAAAAAAGAGAAAATTCCCCTTCCCTCTCTAAATCTTCTACCCGACAAATTTCTACAGTCGACTCCGAAACATACTCTTTTGAGTGTAAGCTACCCTACAGTCGAAGACTATGTGGCTTGTCTTGAGCGAAATTCAATTGGTGTCTCACGCATGCACATTCAGTTCGCAGGCTTGATAATTTTATGCTTCGACGGCCTTGTTTTTGAGCCCAAAGGAGGCCCTATCAGATTAAGAAATGACTTGTGGTGAGTTGGTGTGAAAGACACGCACAAGACGAAAGTTAAGGATAGGGTGCCAAGATTTTACTGAGGAGCACAGCAACAATAGGTCTAGAAGAGTCTGTTTGGGACAGAGTATACTGTAACTATTAATATCCTCTTCTTATTTTAGCGTGCAATTCTTACACCTCTTGCAATTTCACGACCAAAGATAATTTTTACTCGCCGTTTTTTCTTTTTAATCCAGCCTGCTTTGGAGCAAGATTTCCCAGTTGATATTAAATTGTATTTAAGTTTTTTTGTCGATTTGTCACAATCAACGTTTGAAAAAGTAATGTAGAAGTACTCGCAAGACGGGTATGCTATGGAGCCAACATTGGGGATTAAAGAACATTTAATTAAAGGGCGATGACGACATGGCAATTTCGAGTTCCAAAAAAATATAGGCTGCTACCAGTCCCTTGGAATTGGGGAGCTCAAGCAACCAGGACGGCGAAATCGTCACTTAAAAAAGGAGTTCGCACTGTTTTAAACTTCATTGCTCTTAATTCTTATCACACTATGTGTCAAATTCTATTTTTCAAATCTAGATTGAGATCTTAAGGTCTGTATCTAAGCGTCGGAAAAAAGAAAGATGAAGAAAATCGTAGTCTTTGCTGTCGTCTCCACAAAACGTGACATAAGGAAGTTTCACGTCATGTATCGTGCAACGACGGCAAAGAAATGTACAAAAAAGCGTGATGCACGTGCAAAGTTATTGTTATTGTTGTTGCCGTCGTGGTTGTTTAAGTTCGCAATGGTCTTGCGTAGCCTCGACTAGACAGTTATAGAAAAGGAACTGTTTCTTCTAAAAACCCTCATCTCAAATTGATGCCAAGTGAAAAACCGAGTTGCATTTGAGTGAGAATAAAACAATATTTGCGTATCAGAGTTTGCACTTAGGCCAGTTCACTTTATATCGGATAGCTTTAGCACCGGCTCGAAAACCATACCGGATATAGCTCCTGTTCACACATAAAAACGGTAATTTCGTCGCGGTTTCTGCAACGGAGCAAAGCTTTGCCGCGTCGATCTAAATGGAGAGCCCGGGGGGGGGGGG
>CALNXI010000587.1:21950-41271 GCA_942486025.1 Porites evermanni | reverse complement strand
AAAAAAAAAAAGAAAGAAAAGAAAAGGATAAAGATTAAAAAAGGACAAAAACAGTGAAGAAACTGATATTTTGGCCACTTCGGAACAAGACAGCTCTAACTTCTTAACTTTAAAACAAAGCATTAACTAAAATATAAAAATCAACTTTCAGTTTGACACTGACCATTTTTGGAAGGTTAGCAGGCTGCTTCTTCCTGTTCTGATTCTGCTGTTGTTGTCTCATTGAACCCTACAAAATTTAACACAAAAGAAATCAAGGAATATCATTATTTGTTCTTATAATCCCAACCATTTATCAACTCTCAGTAATGTATTACTTTAAGTTTTAAAAAAAGATAGTTAAGCATTACCGTCAAGAATGTGAGGTGTTCTAGAGTCTGTGGATGAGACCTTAAAATAAAACCTGTTCAACAGTACTTTCACGGTACTATTTATTTAGTATGTAGTTCTACCATGTGAGTTTATGGATAAAGTACTAGGGTGTGACCCTTGAACCTCTTCAGTGGTACTTAGGTACTATTTCGTAAAATTCCGAAAATAAGCCCCTCCATCTATAAGCTCCTCCAAATATAAGCCCCTCAAACCGGTAACGCAACAAACCCCCCCTTAAATCGCCCCTCCAAATATAACTTGGAAAATTGCCCTCAATTACAAAGTAAAACAAAGCAAAAACAGTAAATTTACTTCCAACTATAAGGCTAGCCCAATCGATTTTGAAATGCAAACTTCCCTCCGTAGATAAGCCCCTCCGAATATAAGCCCCTCAAAAAGGGTCTTCGAAAAATATAAGCCCTGGGGCTTATTTTCAGAATTTTACGGTGTATTTAGTATGTAGTTTTAACTTTTGAGTCTATTGATGAAATCATATGGTGCGACCCTTCAAATGAAACACCTTCAGTAAGTAGTTTCACATGGTACTATTAGTATGAAATTCTAACATTTGAGTCTCTGGATGAAATCCTACGGTGTGACCATTTCAATGAAACCACTCTCGACTAGCATTTCTTTCATATTATGATACTAACCCATAATTTTACTTTTTTTTGGTGTTTTTTCCATATTTAATTAAGTGGAATTTGGAGTTTTTCCTAACATTTTGACTTCTTTTCCTGGAAGGGCAAAAGGAAACTTTGCTAATTTTTCCCAAAGTGAAGGCAATGTTGTGGGATTAGTTTTTTCTTTTCAGAACAAAGTTTAACAACTGTGGGGACATCAACTAAAAACAGAAAACATGCAAATGCTAAACAAGTAGTTTTAATTTCAAAAGATTGCATCAAATTGACCGCTAACATATTCACCAAAATAACAAGTACACAGACATTAAACACTACTGGAAGGAGATGACTGTTAAGAATAAATTTGACTTATTTCCATTTGAAAAACACTGAGTGAACAACATCACTTTTGGTTTGTCATTCATATGGTTGTTTCTTTTAAACATAACATGAATTTAAACATTCCAAATAAGTGCTTAAATATGATATCGACTTTTAAGTGAAAAGTTCAACATAAATATGGAAACAAATGCTATAAGCTTTTAATGATGTTTACACTGCCCAAGCTAAGCTGGTAAAATGTTCCTTTTGAACTTTTTTATATTATCTGCATGTATCGAGCTTCCTAATTTTTTGAAATTGTAAGGTCGATTTTCCTCTTCACTGTTATTATGTAAAAAAGTAACAACTCTCAAGTCCGATGTCGTTTATCCATAACAATTATATAAAATAGTCGAAGACAGAAATATGCTGGTGGAAATACTTTATCGTAACATTTTAAAAAAACAACACTTCCTCCACACAACACTTGTTTTGGGAACATTACTATTAAACCTTTTTTAAAAGAGTTAGCCAATGGACCATCAACGTGAGATAACTTCATTTACTAAACAAACACAGAACCACGAGACCGAGGAACTTGAAGGCGGCCTTGTCATCTAAAATACATCAGATCAAAGTAGAAACAGAAGTAGAAATGACGGACATTTTCAAAGGAAACAAACGCGCCTCTTTTGTGAAAAAAGAAAAGAGCGCAAGCTAGGNAAATCCTACGGTGTGACCATTTCAATGAAACCACTCTCGACTAGCATTTCTTTCATATTATGATACTAACCCATAATTTTACTTTTTTTTGGTGTTTTTTCCATATTTAATTAAGTGGAATTTGGAGTTTTTCCTAACATTTTGACTTCTTTTCCTGGAAGGGCAAAAGGAAACTTTGCTAATTTTTCCCAAAGTGAAGGCAATGTTGTGGGATTAGTTTTTTCTTTTCAGAACAAAGTTTAACAACTGTGGGGACATCAACTAAAAACAGAAAACATGCAAATGCTAAACAAGTAGTTTTAATTTCAAAAGATTGCATCAAATTGACCGCTAACATATTCACCAAAATAACAAGTACACAGACATTAAACACTACTGGAAGGAGATGACTGTTAAGAATAAATTTGACTTATTTCCATTTGAAAAACACTGAGTGAACAACATCACTTTTGGTTTGTCATTCATATGGTTGTTTCTTTTAAACATAACATGAATTTAAACATTCCAAATAAGTGCTTAAATATGATATCGACTTTTAAGTGAAAAGTTCAACATAAATATGGAAACAAATGCTATAAGCTTTTAATGATGTTTACACTGCCCAAGCTAAGCTGGTAAAATGTTCCTTTTGAACTTTTTTATATTATCTGCATGTATCGAGCTTCCTAATTTTTTGAAATTGTAAGGTCGATTTTCCTCTTCACTGTTATTATGTAAAAAAGTAACAACTCTCAAGTCCGATGTCGTTTATCCATAACAATTATATAAAATAGTCGAAGACAGAAATATGCTGGTGGAAATACTTTATCGTAACATTTTAAAAAAACAACACTTCCTCCACACAACACTTGTTTTGGGAACATTACTATTAAACCTTTTTTAAAAGAGTTAGCCAATGGACCATCAACGTGAGATAACTTCATTTACTAAACAAACACAGAACCACGAGACCGAGGAACTTGAAGGCGGCCTTGTCATCTAAAATACATCAGATCAAAGTAGAAACAGAAGTAGAAATGACGGACATTTTCAAAGGAAACAAACGCGCCTCTTTTGTGAAAAAAGAAAAGAGCGCAAGCTAGGATCGCTGTTCGAATCACTGTTCAACAACTTTCATTTCAATAGTAACATTTCAATTTTCGTGTACAAGCTCAAACATTTCAACTATATTTATTGAATTCATTTGCATTAATCTCGCGTTTTCAAAAAATCAATTATAAAACGACCAGCCAAATCCAAAGAAAACCTATATATATATCTTAGATCATGCTCTTTTCAAAGGCCTACTCTTTAAACGCGCCGTTTTTAGAGCTTTATCTTCGCTCAAGCAGAGCGAAACTTTAGCGCTAAAAGTCACCCTTATAACACTGAACGAAGGTTGTAATTTTCGTGAATTTAGCACGAAACATGAAACAAGAAGAGATAACTTTAAGGTGGTCATTGATAATTAGTTTGTAGTGAGTTTGTGATTTATTAAATAGCTTTAAGGTAGACTAAACTCTCTTGTAAAAAAAAGTGTTTTGCCCTTGAGACCTTGGTTCCAGTAGCGAGTTAGAAGAGAGCATTTTTGGGTAAAAACATTTGTACAAAATAATGCGCGTGTTCTCAACTACTTTAAAAAGTCTGGAGCAGTGGAACTCAAGAAAAAGTCTGAAAAACTAAATGTGAAACTTGAAATACCTCTATGAGGATCGCGTGTTGAATGAATGAAGGACATACATATATTTAGCTACAGCTTATAGAAAATCTTTTCAAAAAACTTAATATTACTGTTATAATCTAAAAGAAGCACAATTTGACCGTCATTTAAAAAAACCTTTATAGTGGCTTTCTGAAACAGTTTTAAGAGAAAAACGCACGTACAGTTTACGACTTTTTAGTTGAAAAACGCGGCGAGATTCTTTTTCGATGCGATTCGTTTGCAAACAGAAGTTCCCGTGACCACAAAGCGCTTCCGATGTCTTATTGACAAAGTGAGTTGTACATACATCGTGGAAGCTTTGAGCGCAATTTGCAGTCAATTAGTTCGTGCACATCGTAGATGCTGCTTCTGTAAATAACTGTCTTAATAAGCTCAATCACACTACTCCGCCGAAGTTAAAAAACACAAAATTCCTTGAAACACACTTACAAAGCCGAAATGTTATTCGACTGTTAAAGTGAAATTTCCATCAAAAACTACAGTAGCTACGATCAGAATGTAAATTAGCATTTATGAACATCTCGTTGATGGCCTCCAGAGATAGTCACGCACAACTTCTCTTTTTTTTTTTTATCGTGGCAGGACTTGCATCGGCTTCCGTCAGATAAATGAGTTCACGGCTCCTTCACCGGCTAGCGGTCCGTCAAGGGTATCAATTTTTGTTGTGAGGACAGCTTGCGAATACGTCTCATGTGAAAACCGAGCACGAGAATTTGTTTCTGAAACATGCCGTAATAGTTTCTGTACATTGATCAAAATCACTGACAGAGAGAAATGGCGATGGCTGCCGCGAACGAGCCTTGCCGTATCTGCCGTAGTGAAATTGCCGTCGCCACATGAGAACGAAATAGATTCACTGACTTCGACAGTTTATAGTCGCCTTTTCCTGCATACAAAAGTTGTATTAAAGCTGAGTTTATTTTTATTTTCATCGTGCTAAATATTTAACTCACGCTCGACAATAAGTCGACCTGGAGCGAGGCTACAATGGCGAAATCAGGCGATCGCTATTAAGAAACGGGTGTCTGTCGCACAATAAAGAAAAAGCCTACTCCAGCTAAGACTAAACTGTGAGATTGGTCGTTTAGTACTTCGCTATACTTTCCTAGCGCGATGAGGGATATAAACCAAAAGCGTATTAGCTTCCTAGCGTTGTATAGTATTTGCAGTGTAATTTACGATTCTGTGTTGCAATCAGGGCCTTTTTTTTTTTGTTTGACGCTATCAAAAGCGAAGGACACGCGATTTGCGCGACGTGTTTACAATGCTCGCAGTTCCGCACCAGTAACTGTGACTCGAGAAATGAGCTTTCAGCGTATGTTTGCTTCACACAAAAGAATCTCACTAACAATACCGTATCACTGTAGAATCGATCTAAATACGCGCAATAAATCTACGGCGCTCAAATTCGTAAACCAGGTTAAGAATTCTCGATTAAAAAGATGTGTACAGAATTGACACCGAAAACGCGGGAATGTGGGAATTCGCGGCAATCCAAAGAACGTAACACGCGATCATATAAACCTACAATCATCGGCAAGATTTCATTATTCATGAAGCTCATCGCGAACGCGAACTATCAAAAATTCAAACACCAAAACACTGCCAAACGGACTCGCCGTAACTTTTTAGCATGGCTTTTATATGCGTTGAGGACGAAATCCAGCGGCCTTCGCATGACGCCGCCGTCGCGGATATGAAGTGTTACGATAAGAATCCGAGAGGAAGATACCTTCTTGTCATCCTTTTCCTGCCCGTTTTTGTTACGGTTTTCAGCCTCCGCTGTTTGCGTTTCCTTCCCCTCAAGAACTTCTCCCTCGGGTAGCTCCCTGTTTGAGTGATCGGGCGCCGATGCCGTGTCGTGAGAAGCGTGCGATTCACCGTCTTTGGCGGCGTGAGTGCGTTCCTTGTTGCCTGTGCGATCAGTTGTCATCGTGCCTGTCTCTTGCTGTTGAACCAATGGATCGCTCATTATATGCCTACAATCCTACAACTGATCGGGAACCTCGTCATTCCAGTTGCCTTGAATCTGAAAGTGAAGCAACGGAAAGGACCTTGTTAGGACAAGCAAGAAAACCCAAACTTGGCGCGTGGAAGCATTAGACAAGCGGCGCACATTGGATTTGTTTCGTTACGACTCGAGCGGCCGTATAAGTGCCATCATGTTATTAAACTGCCGCTCACTTCGCTGATATCAAGCTATTATCCCCGTCAGATCTCTAGGACCAATACCTCACATCTTCACTGCTTCTAGGCGCATCATATGCTTACTATGATAGATGAGAACGCTGAACACGATTTTCTCAATTCGCATCTTTACTTGATAGTAAAACCAAGAGCGAATCTTATCGAACGTAAACAAAACACACGTGGCGACATATTCGTTTGCAGCACCGTGCTCTGCTGATAACAACATCGCTTGGTTTTCCCTGCGCAAAAATCAATACAAAGCCGGTTTTTTTTTACCAGTGTCATTCATTGACTGTCTACTGCCAAGACATCGATCGGGGTGGGCGATTGCGACTAGCACATACAATGCCGTGACGACATAGGATATGCTTTCCCGCCACACACACTATGTACACTGCCCCTAGCTCCGGTTAACCCCTCAACTTCAACTGCAACACGCAAACTCCTTGTACGGGTGAACTCGTCAATTCACAATGGAACTAATTGCGGCCTTTTCTTCGGTGAACTACACGTGATTCGGTTCGACCAATGAACACCCCGGCGGGAAGGCTTTTGCAGTGGGGGACGTTAATCGGTAAATCATTTATTGTAAGCTCGCTAGCGCCATATAGTCGGGTCTCCCGCTGGCAACGAAACATGTGATTTTGTAAACTATCGTTTGGGTAAAGAGTTCTACCATTGTACGAACACGGTGGCTTCAGAAAAGTTGGAAATCTTGTGTCCTCTCCTTAACGACGTTGTGAAGTACATTTACGGCAGATGACAATACGGCTATTGTTAAATGGCGGCGAAACTGTGTTTGACAAGCTCGTAGCCAATCAGATGGACGCGTTGGGCTTGTTTACTTGTATTTCTCATCAGTGCTAATGTAACAAAGGAAAGATATTCATTGAACCTCACGCTTTAGGAAAATGATTTTTACATGCGGTTGAGATTTCACTGGTTTGGAATTGCAAGAAGAGACTGTGACTTGATCGCCATTTGTTTTGTGGAAATAAAAAGATCACGCGAACGTACACGAAGGTATAAGACAGTGACAAATATATGTAAAGCGAGTTAGCACTTCTTTAATCAAATCACTTAACGGACCCATTTTCAAGGAGCGCTTTTCTTTGATAGTCTCTGAATAGCGACTTTCCATTTATTATTTCTTTACAGCTGATTTCGCGCCCATTCATGAATTGATCCACAACACACGAAAACAATCGCAAACAGTATCCACAAACTTGTATTCTGTGAATTCCTACGTTGTTTTTTGCTGAAAAAGCAATCCAAACTTCCATCAATGAACTGTATTGAACAGTTCCTTTCATCGGTGACAGGCAAAAAAAATTAAAAGATTATCACCGTGCCTAATGACTTCTCTGAAAAGTCCTTTGGAAAAAGGGCGTCCATTGAACACATGTAAGTCTCTGCAATCTGATAAACAATCGCAAAACAGCTACAAAGTATTAAATTCTAAAGAGATCTATAACATAAGGATGTGGTCCATTCACTACCCAAAATATTTTCACACTTCATTCATTCATCGTACAAGAAGTAACCCATTTCGCGCCATAACGTTACCTTTCATTTCCCAGCGGTGGGCATCAGAATCCGTTTTTCATTTCCACGAGCGAAACAGCAGGCTGGAAAGAATGCGTCGAAGCGCAAAGCGTGCTAAACCGTTAACTTGCCGGAAGGACAAAGAGAGACCCTCTGGAATCGCTCGCAACGCCGGAGTGATTTTGTAAATAATTGATGCAGGTTCCTTTTGAAATCTATTCGTTTTCGTTTACCACCATATCAAGTCGCATTAAATATTTGTGAAGTTGTCTTTAGCAGCCGCGTAGAGGTGTGAACTTAGTGATGATAATCGAGCTTAATACAACAAATCAGAGCTTTTCTGGCGCGAACAACTGCACGCGAATGACGAAACATCAGGTAAAGATTTTTAACTCGGAAAACTTGTTTGAAAACACTAAGATTATGAGCGAGGCCAATTCACTTACTTTAAGCTCCAACAGAATAAGGTTGTGCAACTGTTTCCTGATTTCTTTCATTCTCATATGTAGCCACACTGAAATTGACTAATCAGTAAAAGTCAAACTAGTTGTTAATTTTGTTCACCTACACAACTAATGTTAGAATGTTCTGTAAACCGACCTGCAAAACTAACAACCTGGTTTTTCTATTAGCTGTCTCGGAATATGATTGCGTTTGACACATATGGATCTAAAACCACCGTAGCAATAACAGGTCTTGTTTAGTTGAAAGAGAAAGTGAACAAGACAGCGAAATATCTTACATTTCTATTTAGAACGAGTATAACTACTTCAAAATCCTGATTTCAATTCCTCTAAGCTGTGACATCGATATTATTAAACATAACTGGTATTTCTGTATATGAAATTATCGTATATTCAAACTGGTGTTTCTCTCCTTAAAGTTGTTAACAGACTAAGGCCAGCTAAAAAAAAGTTGCGTTGATAACGTAACGTGTCGTAGAAGAGCTGCAGAAGAAATTGAATTTATGTTTGTATCTATGTTTATTCTCCAAGTCCTCCAAGACTCTGAATATATCAAACGCGGTTAGTTATGTACTGTTCACAACTTACAAAAAAAACCGTATATGTTTATTGTAGTTCATGAAATAATGAACATATGAAAATCATATATTCGCAACTGCAGGAATTTCTCCAAGCTTCAAACATAAGGGTCTTGTGACCATCTAAAATGCATAACGAGACGAATCAAATCAAAGCCCCTCGATGGGTAGCTTTTTGCTGTGATACTTAAATACTGTACCCCTTGGTTGCGAAGTAAACATAGTTTGTGGACTATGAAGTCCTTTAGTGCTATAGTGTAATTCAAAGCTACTAAGCCGTACTTTCGCGGCCGTCGGTGTTAAGTTTTTTTTTTTTGTTTGTCACGTGTTTTTGCCAAGCGGTAGTGTTAAAGAAGTCTGTTGCATTTGCTCTTCATGGCCGGCCGTGAGCTAAACAAAACAAACATAAAACGATTAGATTTCCACAGACCAAACTGAAGTCCAATCCTTTTCGCGCTCCTATGCAGAAGAAAATAGCTCGTATTAAAAAACTACATGTATGTAGCTTTCGTTTCAAACAATTTGCACTTCTTTTAAAACTTAATTAACTAAATAGGTCGCATGATTATTCTTCTGAATAAGTCATTGGCCAAAACAAGCCGAGAATCTAACGATGTAAGAGTCGCCCCGACTTCAAATTGCCAACCTTTAAAAAGGGTATGCATAGTGCTAATTTGTAACACTAAAAGTGCAAGAGAGATTACTTTAAATTGTTCGCAATTCTTTGTTATTTTATAAGAGGGTGTTGCTGCTGTTGGTTTGAAGAGCGAAGACGCCCAAAACAACATTTTAACTGTGTCTTTTCATAGAGGAAGATCAACTTTCCGTCGTAAAAAGAATGCCATGTAGTACAATATTATATCTGTCGTCTGGCCGTAAGTGAGAACACGGAAAAACTTCATTTCCGATCCCTGGCTGCCGAAAAAGGAGGAGATTCAGTAGAATGCACCAGCAAGAAATAAGATAAGGCATGAAAGCTCCAAAACAGATTAATGGCTCACTAAACGGAAAAAGATATTAACTGGTTCTTCTAAAGAATATTTTTAAGGGTAAGCATCTTATATATGACGATTTAATTAGTAATAATGGATATAATATGGCTGTTTAAAACTATTGACTATCTCGCCTATCGAGCAATAGTTTATCACACTTATTTTATGATGTATGAAGAGCTTATAACAGGCGTTTGAATTATGTTCAAATATCCAACGCTCTGGCGTAGGTTGCGGTTTCAGTAGAGCTTGTTGTGCTGTTAGCTGAGCGGTAGTAGCTGGTTTTATGGTTATCTAGGTTTCGACTAGTTATAAGAGCTGTAGGATAGTATAGTAAAGTTAGCTCATATGAATACTGAACATGAAATCTGAATATGAAATCTTACGGTAAATCCTTCCAAACGAAAGCTTAGGTTAAACAGTTTGAGGTGTACTACATAAAAATTAAGCTATGGAGGAAGGTTAATCAAGTTAAATGGTGTCCTTCTTTAGGTAGAGCTGTAAGATGGTATTAAGTTAGTTTATCTGAAAAGGGCAATAAACGATATGAAATCTTAAGGTAAATGTTACCAAAAGAAAGCTTGAGATAAACAGTATGCGGTGTACATGAAAATTACGCTATGGAGGAGGTTAAATCATTTAAGCGGCGTCCCTCTTACTTTGTTGCCGGTAATTAAGCTGTAGGAAATTGCTTAAACTTCTGAACAATCGAATAAAAATGTGTCAACCTCAAGAAAACGTTTCCTTGTAGGGCAGCTTATAAGCTTGCTCGAGGAGCCTGTTAAAAAGAAAATCCTCTCTGATGAAAGTTTTCAACAACACATCCTTGACTGTAAAACAGCGATGTCCCACAATTTGCTTCTTAAGTTTGGATAAAATCCTGGCTCGGGCTATTCAAATGAAAGATAATTAGCGGTACTTCGTTGAGGTATTTTTATTCAATGTTGCCTAAGTTGTTACTTGTAACGTTCAAGTCTGTTGAGTTGAGAGAGAACTGCCAAATTATCACCACTCAAAAAGAGGCTACTTAGTAGCACTCTTCGGTGATACTGTTAGCACAATGCTCTTGTACTCCACCATCAAACGAAAGCTGGCTTTAGCAATACTTGATGTTTGAGCCGTTGATGTTTTATATATTGTGTCATCATTCAAATGACTATACTGCCGAAAGCAGCACTTTGCAGAGGCCCTGTTTACCATGCTGCAAAAGCTGGTTTAAACTTGTCGGCCTGCGAATGAAATGATTTTAAGGTAGCATCATGTAAAAACTAATGCTACTTAGCAAAGTGTTTTTGTGGAGCCGTTTACGACGTAGTTAACTGCCAGCGGTTAGTAACTCACTTTAAGTTCGTGAACAGAATCCTAAACTCGACTAAACCATGACAGAACATCAAATGGACGACTGCGTGGGAAGTAGTTCCTTCGACGCCGTTTACGATGTTTCTAAGATATTCTACCTTTCGAGTCTGTGGATGAAATCCTCCGTGTTCATGTTCATATGAAAGTTACCGATCTGCACTCTACTGTGGCCTTGTTTTTCATGTTGTACCAAGTGGTCTAAAATCACCATTACATTGAATGAAAGCTTTTAAGCACTTATTTTTCGGCGAAGCTATTTACGGTGCTGTACTGAATAGAGTTAAGTTAAATTCTGTGTATAAATGAATTCTCTTTAGTGTGGGCCATTGAAGTAAACGCTATATTGGACAGTCCTTTCCTTAACTAATGAACGATATGCTTTACGAGGCGCTAGTAACTTTTGAGACTGAATGAAATTCTACTAGTGTGATCGATCAATAAATAAAGAGGTAATCTCATGGTTTATTAACAGAGTATACAAACATGCAGAGAGTTTTCGTCTGCTAATATGTAATGAAGTTATCGCAATATCTACCAAGAGAAAAATACGATATAAATGGAAAATTCAATTAGCAGTCGATCTATTACACATTTACAAATACACGATATGAAAAAAGTTTTTTTTTACAGAAGTGTTATAAACGTAGGATCGTGTGTTTTCTGAGTAATCTCCAAATGAAATTAGCATTCCAGACAACGCACGCGACTCTGAAATTAACATCATTGCTTTTTCCACGCCGCGATCTTCGATTAACTCTCAAATTTGACTGTATCACTCAGTTTAGATCATCTAAAAGCTAATTAGGATGAGAAGTCCTTTGGTGACGCTACACAAGGCGTTTTATATTAGTTTGGAGTGTGTGGATGTGTTTTGATGAAAGCTGTCTATTCAGTCAACAGTTATTTGAAGGCGCGCTATGTTTTAGTTAGAATAAACGCCCCGTTTGACATATCGTGATACTAACTCCATCATAACGCGGCTATGCCATTCACCTTAGTTCAGCTTAAGTCACGTCGGGTCTTGTCCTTCGATTCACAAGGCCTGGTATATTAGTGTCGAGTCTGTAGATGTTCAAGATGAACGCCAGTCATTGAGCAGTCCATGTGGTGTTTAGTGTTACGGTATTGATCGTTCTCTGTCTGTAGATGATACTCTAAATGGTACAACAGCAATAAAACTGTTTGTATATGTACAGGTTCGTGATTTTCACATCCATATAAATTTAAAAATGCACAATTACTCTAAGCGGCGCCATTTATAATCCAGACAGTTACCAAATGAATTTTGTAGTTCTGGAGAAAACACCGAACGAAAAAGTCATTTTATAGCTGATGATTCGTAACGCAGAATCTAGTATTGATGGCATACAAGTGCTTCACAACAAACGACTTAAAACTAAATGTTTATTAATACTGCTTTTCCCAAAACACTCCTTTTCTACACATCCCTGCATTAATGGGTCAATTATTGTGAGTACTTGGAGACTAGAGCTTAAAGAGACATCAGACTTCATTGGAGATTCACTTGATACCATTCCAAAGAGTGTCGCGCCATATTGAAGTGATTTCTTGGTGCACTAGTGATTTGGTGAACTTACTTATACACCACTGAACAGTTTAATTTGATTTATTTATCCACAGATTCAGCAACTTCGACGAAATGTCTGGGCTTGAAACGAAAAAGGGCCGGAAAGACCCCACGTTGAGTGCAGTTGGGCTAGACACTGATTCAGTCACAATTTCGGTACAAAGGACACGCAAAATGTAGAAGGACTAGCACAGCTGTTATCGCTGAAGAAATCCTTCTGCGAGGCTCAGATAAAACACCGGCTTATATTTAAGAGCTTTCCCTGGAGTGTTTCGAATTTTGCGATAAATATCAGAGAGTCCATGTTACGGCCTACCACAGTGATTTGTCGTGAATGAAGTACACGATTAGTTCATAGCCCGCTTGCGTGCAGCAGACATCTGCTGTAATTCTCAGTGCATTTGATGAGAACTTTACATGAGATTAAACAAAAAATGACGAATTTTCCTGGAATAGTCTTTTCTGTTTTGTCGGGAAAGGATTTACGCCTTTCAGTACCAATACAAAATATATTGCGATATCGTTAAAAATATGATAAATAAATTGGCACATACTTTTATAAAGAAATCATAATACTTGAAAAAAGAAATTTAGCGATCCAGCTCAAGATTAGATTCTAGTAAGCTTTGGGATAAAATAATAACACTATTGTTGACAAACTTGCGTTATTTTTTGTACGGAAAATTAAATCCATCTGCCCGGCTATCGCTCCTAACACATTTCGATAATATTAATGATCTGTTATTACCAATCCCGGCTACGTTATTCTTTTCAGAGGCAACTTTAAAATCTTTTAATAACGAAATACTCATCGTAAGGAAACGCAACCACAACACAAGAACTAAATAGGCAAACCATCAGCGAGAAAACTTCGTCAAAATAAAACGATCAATCTGTAAAATCTTACTAAATCCGTATAAAATCGTCTCGAAAGTTTCTGACAAAAATAGTAACTACTAGGTGAATGGAACAGCCGAATAGTTTACAAGCATGAAATAACTTAGTAAGAAAGTACTCTGTGATGCTATTGCGCGAGATACTTTTCATCTCCGAGGACGTTCGGACATCAATTGTTTACAATCAGAGTTGGTGATACTAAAAATAAAAAATCAAAGGCCAAAAAGAGCAGCTGTTTTAGCTTGGTTGAGAACGGGGTCATTGTGCAGAGGGACACAAAACAAACTCAAATATACAGAACGTACTTTTATAGCCAGACAAGACGGAATGATTTTNGAAGGACTAGCACAGCTGTTATCGCTGAAGAAATCCTTCTGCGAGGCTCAGATAAAACACCGGCTTATATTTAAGAGCTTTCCCTGGAGTGTTTCGAATTTTGCGATAAATATCAGAGAGTCCATGTTACGGCCTACCACAGTGATTTGTCGTGAATGAAGTACACGATTAGTTCATAGCCCGCTTGCGTGCAGCAGACATCTGCTGTAATTCTCAGTGCATTTGATGAGAACTTTACATGAGATTAAACAAAAAATGACGAATTTTCCTGGAATAGTCTTTTCTGTTTTGTCGGGAAAGGATTTACGCCTTTCAGTACCAATACAAAATATATTGCGATATCGTTAAAAATATGATAAATAAATTGGCACATACTTTTATAAAGAAATCATAATACTTGAAAAAAGAAATTTAGCGATCCAGCTCAAGATTAGATTCTAGTAAGCTTTGGGATAAAATAATAACACTATTGTTGACAAACTTGCGTTATTTTTTGTACGGAAAATTAAATCCATCTGCCCGGCTATCGCTCCTAACACATTTCGATAATATTAATGATCTGTTATTACCAATCCCGGCTACGTTATTCTTTTCAGAGGCAACTTTAAAATCTTTTAATAACGAAATACTCATCGTAAGGAAACGCAACCACAACACAAGAACCAAATAGGCAAACCATCAGCGAGAAAACTTCGTCAAAATAAAACGATCAATCTGTAAAATCTTACTAAATCCGTGTAAAATCGTCTCGAAAGTTTCTGACAAAAATAGTAACTACTAGGTGACTGGAATAGCCGAATAGTTTACAAGCATGAAATAACTTAGTAAGAAAGTACTCTGTGATGCTATTGCGCGAGATACTTTTCATCTCCGAGGACGTTCGGACATCAATTGTTTACAATCAGAGTTGGTGATACTAAAAATAAAAAATCAAAGGCCAAAAAGAGCAGCTGTTTTAGCTTGGTTGAGAACGGGGTCATTGTGCAGAGGGACACAAAACAAACTCAAATATACAGAACGTACTTTTATAGCCAGACAAGACGGAATGATTTTTGGAAGGATTTGGTTAACACGAAGATGTACCGTGATATATGCTTGACAGTGTTGCACGTTGTTTGTGTTTCTTCCAATCATTTTTTAGCATGAAAAGTGATGATGGTGATAATGACATTGTCAATTACAATAGCCTTTCCAAACGATCACACCACTACAAATGTATGCTTCAAAAAGTTATTGAAGTGAAAAAGAAAATCCAACAACTAACACTGAGATTACAAGAAAACTGTAGGAGTTTTCATTTTTGGTATTATTCTCAAAACATCGTGAAGTGAAGTAGTTGTATGACCTTTTCAAGCATTAATTCTGGTATTAAATTATGTCTTTTGAACATCGCGTCTCTACTTAAACTAGTAAACGTACATGGAAGCTTGTCCATGTAATGATAAATTACTAAGCATTACTTAACCATTACTCTAAGCACTACCTATAGGAGGCAGCTGTAGAGTGTAGATACATGGACTCATCAGTAGTAGCGCGTATTCAAACTGACAGACTGCATCTCATACAAGCGTTTTATCAATTACGATGTATATATACGGTGGTTGGTACATTCAAATGAACGCTCATGACAATTGATTTGTAGCAGTGTGCCTCTGTTTTTCTTTCTCCTACGAACACTTAAACTGCTCCTCTGTTTGGAGTTATAGCCACTCATGGCTACATATATGAACTGATCTCTCAAAACTGACCTATTCATCATATACATCACTCTGAGCTGTACAGCAGGGTTTTCGAGTCCTTAACCTACGGTTTTTAAACATAGCACAGTAGAGATACAATGCAGTTAGTGCTATGCACTAAAGTAGCCCACTCCTGGGATATTTGCGAGCGATACAAACCGGAAAACAATTCTACCCACGTGTACAGGCGGGCTGTTAACAATTTGCTGTTCTTTGCACTTGCACGTAAGAAGCTCATCTCTTCGATGCCGGCTGATCACGAAACCAATATACAACTGTTTTCTGCGAAATTCACTAACAAAATTTCATGAAAAAGCAAAAATTGGAACACTGGTAATATTCGGTAGGAAGGACTTGGCAGTTTTGACTCAGAAGCTTGACTCCTTAAGGCATGGCTGAGAAACTTGATTGCTACAGTGTCGAGTCCTCACGCAATCGCTAAATCAAAATCTTAATTGATTTAGTGTATTTACACGAGTTTGTTACTAGTTAAAACAAAAGACTAGCATCAATCAATCTTAGACACACGAATAGGTTCCTTCCTCTCTTTTGTCCGCAAAAAAGCAATTGAAGAAAGTTCGTTTCAAGTCCGTGATTTATTTGAATGACATCCTTAATAGGTACATCCAAACCGTCGATAGATACATCACGAAAAAAGCAATGAGTGATTGGAGTTGCTCAAGAGCATTGGCTTTTTTTTTTCCATTTGTTTATTGTCGCCAGGGTATAATTTGGTCCCGTCCGCCAGTGCCGTACGCACCTTCATAACCGTCGCGTGGTCGATAACACACACGAAAGAATTGAGAAACAAAAGAGCGAAACCACTTAGCCGTGACACACAGGGAAGCTTAACATGTCCTTCCATCGAATTTATCTAAACAAACTCTACAACGACTCGTTATATAGCGAAAGAGTGGCACAAGCAAAGCGGTGAATCGACGAAGAGCCGCGCAAAACGGGCTTACGAGATCGCTTTAAGGGTGCTCGGGTTAACATATTTGTTTTAAGCGTGTAGATGCATTCTAGTCATATTTGGCCAACATAAGTAGCGTTCTCTTGCCGAAGTAAACATTGTACTCATCCGGAACCCTGAACAAAGTGACTACACGGACACACACTGATAGTCATCGCCCAAAAACGTTGCTACTTCTTCTACAGAAGCACTGGAATTTTTCGCGCCTAAAATGGAGGGAGTGAAATAGATTACAAACAATACGCCAGTCACGCTATGAGCAAAAACAAAGTTCATTGAGCGTCCTTCTATAAAGTGAATGAATTACGTTCGCGTACGTTTCTTTCGGACTAATTTGTATTCTTCAGATCTAAGGCGAAGGCTAATTTTGGAAGTATAAACACGGTGAGAACAACCTTGAATGAATCTTCTAGCTCGAAGCTCATTTAAAAGAGTATAAACAAAAAGACACCCTAAAGAGATCGCGTACATGATCTGCGTAGAGTCTCCAGTGAATAAGATAATAGTTTCCCTCTCCCAAACATTGTTTAAAGCCTTTGAGAATTGTAGGCGTATGACACTGGAAACTTTATCAAGGCCGTTGTCAAACGAATGCTTCGCAGAGAGCTTTCTTGGAACGAACAAACGGATCTTTAGCTAAACACAGTCATGTTCTAAACACGAAAGGCGCATCGGAGATTGAAGGAGTTTACTGCAATTTTCGATTAGCTGCTCTCTAGTGGACTAGATTAGTGTCAACCTTTGTTAGAGACAAACAGAAGCTCGTATCTGAAACCTCGTTGAATTAGGAGGTTTAAAATCAACAAAACGCGGTGCGTTTCCTTACGACGGCTTCACTAGCTTTCGTCAGATCATGCGAATTGTAGAAAACCTCACGCAATGCGTTATTGGTCTGCAAAGTAAGTTGCACATAAATATACCGTAATCAGTTTACCTGAAAGAGCTCTCTACCTAGCGCCGAATCACAGAGTAGCCGGGCAGTCTGCTGAGTGCCAGAGATGGGGGACGACAAGCAGAAGTCGGCAGGCAAACTATCGCCTTTAGCCTCTATCATAAAAATTTCAGTCACTGGGCTGGCTGATCGCGGTGAAAAGGTGAGATGCGGCAAATAGGCATGCGCGCGGACCATCAAACACGTGCTCCTTGGACTGGAAAACACGCTAACGATCAATTTCATGAGAATGGAAACAAATTTATCAAAGCCCGCTTAATAATTAAACAATGTCACTTGCTTTTACGGAGTGTAAGAAACTTGTAAGAAAAAAAATAATGTTTTTAATCACTGACATGTCAACAATTCGTTTGCTAATTTACAAACTGATATTTGACCGCGTGCTCAGTGTTTCGTAAAGGCCGAAGTTGAAGCGCTCAACTTGGAAATAATTTAAGTGGAACGTTATAAAATATATCAAGATATTTCATTTTTTTTAATTTTCAAAGGCGCAAACCAAATTTTTTTTTTAAAAAAAAAGCAAAATTGTTATGTGAAAAAGGGAAGCGGATTTGGTAAATTTTTTCGACCCCAGTTATCTTGAATAAATGGAAAAATATTTTTAGAAATAAACAATAAGGGTAACAGATATAATAATATTAATAATTGTTATTAGTAGTAATGACAGAAATTATTATTATTATTATTATCATAATATCATTTAAAAATACACTGGAAAGAACCTGTGACCTCGTCAATGACATTGAAACGTAGCGCCAAAAAATTGCGGAACTTTTGAAGGCCGAAGTATTGTAAAAAACCAACAGAACTTCTATTATTTGAAGTGCTTCTTGAAACGAGGAGCCCACAAAAGTGAATATGCAAGATTGTTAAGAAAAATACTCACTACAGTTGAAGTATGCCCATGCAAAAGCAATACATTCATTGCGTGATTTTCGACCGCGAAGGCGGGAATTGTTAGTTCATACTAAATCGCATTAGTTGGCGAAAGGGATTTGAACGGGAAGGAAGCAAGGATTGATTAATTTGAAGATTCCGAATGGGCCGATATGTTGAAGTCCAATCGAGGTTAGATTTGAAGTTAATTTGCTTGACCTTTCGAATGGAACAAACAACAGCAGAACGAGTATGCCAGGAATGCCGCAATACAATTAATGTGTAATCGAACTCTTGATCCAAAGAATGTCAGTTATTCGACGCTTTTACCTCTTTGGAAGCTGCTTATGCTATTGGAATTCTAAACAGATCGTCGAAGGCTCGCAGAAGGGGAAAACACGAGTGTGAAGAGGCGTGGGCGCTTTTCGGATACTTATGTTTGCTTTTTGAAGGTTGCTAGGAAGCCAACTATTGATTTTCAGACAGGCTTTTCAGAGTATCTGTCTGCCAAGCGAAATGGCAAGTGTCCAAGATCATTCAGGGATGACCACTTCAAAGGATTCTGAAAAAGAACCGACCGGACACTAAATATCTATTAGCCATTGTGCATGTGAAGCTTGTGTGATCAGTGGAAAAGTAAACAATTGAGTGTGTGCGTGTAGTAAAAGCCACTTGCTACAGGATCTTTTGCTAGGCGACGACGAGGTGTTTTGGCTATTGGCACAAAGAGTAGCCCAAGGGGGTTAGGTAGAATGCAGAGTAGAAAAGAAGGGGTCGTACTCCCCCCCTCCCCCGCATAACTTTCCCTATGGTCTGTCCCTCTTCCCTTCATTTCTGGCTCTTTTGTAACAATTAGTTGTTTTTTTGGGGGGGGGGGGGGGGTAGGATGGGGAGGTCTTTGGGGGGGGGGGGGGGGATTGGATTTCCGGGGCTGGGGGGGCTTAAAACACCGGAGTAAGAAAATACCGCGGTGCCTTTCCCCCCAAAGGTTTTGACCTTCGCGTCACTCGGGGGCCCACCGGCCGCAAATTCTAAAACGCGGGCGAAAAAAAAAGAATCCCCATTTAAAAATCGGTTGGGTTTTTTTTTAA
>CALNXI010000586.1:144663-181818 GCA_942486025.1 Porites evermanni | reverse complement strand
TGGGTTTTTGTTTTTTTTTTTTACTCTCTGTGTCATATCCTCGTCATTTTTTTACTTATTTTTTTCCCCTCTGTTTTTTTTTTTTTTTTGGGGAACTGTTACAATCTTCTTTTTTAAATAAAAAAAGCTCCCCCCCCCCCCTCTCAAATAAGCCCCCCATCACTATTTAATCCCTCTTCCCTCAAATGCGTTTGAAATAAATTACCCCCGGAGGGCTTGATAGAGATGAATTGTACTGTGAAATGTTTCAAGGTCGTATTTTAGAACAAAGTAGATTGTCTGTAAGCGTTTCCTTCCCTCTCCTCCTTCCAAGCCTCCTCCCCTTTTTCTATCGCCCTTCTTTTTTATTGATATGCCAGCGAATTCCGAATTCCGCACCATTACATAGCAAAACGTCCAACGGCCTGTTTACAAAGACGTGTTTACCTCTGAAGGTACACTGTAATGCTACGCTGTTGGGATGCCAATCCAAAGAAAAGACCAACATTTGAAGAGCTAAGTGACGAGCTGAACCGAATGTACAAGCAAGAAACTGTAAGTCAAAAAGCAAGCTTTGCCAAATAAATATAAAAAATCAATAGTAAGAACCAATAATAGTAAAAATCAATAGTAAAAACAAAATAGGCTATTTTCGAGTGCCGTGTTAGGGTGAGTTTGATTTGAATGAGAATAGAAAGTTATTTTCATATTTTTCATATATTTTCATTATTTTCATAGATATGACTTTCATATCATGTTCATATCACCCCAGAGAACTGTTTCTTTCATATGTCGTCCTTTCACGTGCATATTTATACATACTTTATAAAAGACAAAAGATAAAATCCCTTGAGAATATCACGTGATCCTATTTGGGAAAACAAAATCTCCATAGAAAAGAGCGTTATCACTCAGGGCCGAGTTTTTCAAAACTGGGTTAAGATAACCCAGAGTTAGTGCGAGATTTGAATTCAGATTTGAAAGCTTAAAAAGCATTTCAGTTTTAATTCTTTTTCTCTAAAAGTTGATGATTGGAAGCTCTAAAAATAACAGAGAAAATTACCCGAGAAAATACGTTTGAACGCCAGAAAAAGAAACCCGGGTTAAATTTAACCCCGGATCAAGCGCTAATCGGCCTTCGAACAACTGGGCCCAGGTGGCCAGTATTTAAGCACTGGAACAAAAGAAAGCGTTTACACAAGAAAAGAGTGCAACTCCTCCAGGATTGGTTTAGAAAACCACCATTTCATTGTTTCTGATGCCACGTGAAAACGCTCTGCTGTTTTGGTACACTTACGTGGCTCTTACATTTCTCTTCAGTTAACTTTAGAATTGATAATGACTATTAGTATAAAACATTTCATATTTATATATACACCGTTTTACAGGACTATCTAGCTCCTGAAGAGTTCAGACTGGAAACAGATTACGTAAACACTTCAGTGGAAAATGTCTCTTCTGCTTAAAGTCAGCGCTGGGACCCATGAGCAAACAGAACTTTGTGTGAAAGCCTCATTATATCCATGGAACAAGAAGTACTTGTACAATATTTGAATTGATTTTATTGTTTTTTCTTTTTGTTAGATAAATCTTTCATTGTCACACTATCGAAAAGCAAACCGAATCAATGATGTCTGCATCGTTTGGTTCGATCTGATTTTGAATAAGGACAATGGAAAACAGTATTGCTAAAATTTTGCTTGATTGTTAAATATTTTCTCTCAAGAAAGCGGCAGTATTCACGTAAGATGTACAGTAATTATAAATTATGTTTTTTGTAGTCAAATTATAAGCGTATTGGGACGGAGGAACGTTAATATCAGGATTTACGGGTCAGAGCATTTAATGACAAAAAAATTGTTCATCGACTTAGTTGGTAACCATTCGCCACTTTAGAAACGAGGAAACTGGGGCCGAGTTAACTTTCGCAAAGATTTCTGGGAAAGATATTTAGACGGGGGAAAAATTGGCCAATAGCTGACCAGAGCGTCCCCGTAACGATCCCATAAACTATCGCGGGACGTATTTCGGCTCCAGTTTCCTTCTCGTTTCAGAAGTGGCGAATTGGCTCCGTAAGATTCAAAAGCCGACGTTTTGAACGTCAGTGAACCGTACTGACTGCCAAAGGTGACCCTGGCCCCGCCTCTTAATGACAGCTCTGCAGTGGTGAAAAGAGAATACGCGAACACACAGCGCTTAATTGAAAGTTGTCTTTGGAATCTTGCTTTAATAGACGTCTTTAGCTTGTACGTTTTGGATTCCCAATGTAGGGATTGGCCCTTATGCATGTTCACCACCCAGCCTCGTTTTGAAATTGTAAAGTTGCGAAGTTTTGCATAAATAAATTCCCATGGCAGAAGAGTTAAATACAACAAGTGCAAATGCGAAGAATTTTTCTTTCAGACAAGGCGTGGTGGTGAAGTTTGCTCGTATGACGTAATCATGCATAAGTGGCATTCGGCCTTGCCTTCTTTCATAAATGCCCATACATAATCACGTGAAGAAGACAAAATTTGAAAGAAACAGTATTCTTGAGAGTATTATCACGTGACCTACACTGGGAAAACAAAACATACGAGCTAAAGAGGTGTATTCTACATCGATGCAGTTTCACCAGAAATCAATTAACGCCTTTATTGAAAATGGAATATATACGCATAGGAAAGAGATTCTTGTGGACCAACCGTCTATTATAGTGAAGGGGACCTCGAAACTAAGACATTGTGTACGTTAGCTAGCAAAGTAATTATTTAATTAAACCATTTTTAGGACGAATTTTGGTCAAATTACAAAAATGCTAGCCTTGAAAAAGATAAATGTTACGTTAACGTTTCGTGTACTTGCGTAAATGTCTCAAAGTGTATGAAACAATATAAATGAGACGCTAAAATTTAGCAAGTATTTGCACTGTTTATCGGTTTTTAGGGCTTTTATATTTAATTAAAAGAAAGCCAAGCAGCGAATAAAAAGAAGGAAAAGTTTTCTTCGTCTTATTTTTTAAATATTATTGCCGTTCAGAAGAGGGCAGGGTCCTATGTCTGTCCTGAATCTCGACCTTGAGGTTAACTGTTTCGCGAGCGATTACGCTGTTTGTCAGCAGTACCTAGGCCCCTCTGCGCAGATAGTCTCTGTGATTGGCGAATTTATGATTGACAGATTTTAATCTGCGACCTCGTGCATAAACAATTGTTGTGTTGATGTACGGAGTTGGAAGTCGAAAGTGGGACGCAAGTGCGAAGAGAAGTTCTTTACTATAAAGGTGAGCCAAGGTACTCCTTAGCTTTTCGTGATAGGCGTAAATTTAAGCCCGGTATTTCGGGGAGTATTCACAGGGCAACGACGTCAAGAAGGGAAGCTGAAGCAACGATGGCGACGGTGGCGAAAACCGTCATTTAAAAAGAGAATTCACGCTGTTTGGAAATTCATCGCTCTTATTCCATGTTGGTGAGTTTTTCTGGACTTTAATTCTAAAGGAGAGTATCTGGTTTTAAAAAAAGGAAAAGAAAATTATTGTCGTGTGTTCACGTTCTCCTTGAAACTTGAAATTTGGTAGTCCCTGTTGTCACTGTTGACACTGCTGTCAGTTTCACGTTGTGGTCGTGCAAGACGGCAAAGAATCATGCCACAAAGCGTGATGCACGTGCGAAGTTTGTTTTTGCTTTCCTAAACGTATTGTCTTTTGTCTTTCTCGTTGTTATTGTCCTCGTCGTCATTGCTTAATCTCTCTTTCACGGGTCTCGCAACGCTGATGGGCAGTTGCAGTCCTTATTTCAATACCGAGAAAAGTACAATACGTCAAACATTCTTCAAACTCAGGACGTATGGCTAGTCATTCTTTATCGGCGCAAATCAGTGAACGAACAGCTTATAGAAGAGGGGTCAATACAGTGGTGTGTCTAAGAACACTTTAGAGCCCACAAACAACATTAATTCTGTTAAAGTAAATAGCAAAGTCACCACTATAGTAACTCCAACAGTTCGAAGACGACTCCTATTGAAAGAATGACACTGGCTGACTGACACTGGCCCGTTTCAAACGTCGAGCTACTGCCGTTGGAATACATTTTAACAGTTCGCTAAACCGTTTTTAATTTTTTAGTTTTGTTTTCTGCAACAGCTATTTTATTTGATCGAGTTAAATTCCGGGTCTGAAACCAAGTCGTGGTACAGTCGTGTTAGAGTCGTGCTAAAGTTGAGCCAGCTTAGAACGGCAGTAGCACGACGTTTGAAACAGGCCTAAGAAGCCTATCTTTGCGCTCACAAACACCTAAACAACAATTAAACTAAGCAACAAGGTCATCAGCACAGCGGTTGCAGCAGTTCAAAAGACCCTGTGCCAGTTCCCACTACTCGACCGACAACAAGCCGTGACGAAGGCGAATTTAATTTCTCTGTGTCTCCTGACAGTACTGCTCCGCGAAGGAAATGTGTTGTGGTTTCAAAACTCATTTTCTGGAAAGGAGAAGCGTTCGATTCGATTCCAATGCGATTGAAGGCCTTAATTGTGCCTTCGTAGGTCATGTAGTCGGACACGAGGCTAAGGTGACGAGGATCCACTTGAATTCCGTAAGCACTGAATACGTTTTTTAATTCCTGCAAGGTAAAAAACAGATAGTAAGCATATCCTGTCTCTTAAGAATGTTTAACTGAAGGGAAAAAAGCATCACGCTTTTTTACACCTATGCTTAAAGCGATCCCTGTTCAAAAATGGAAACCGGGTTCCGTCTTGTAATAGTGGCTGAAACTTTTAATCAAGGTTCCTTTTTCTTCTGTTCGAAAGTGTTTTCGATGTTAATTTTTGGTGCAAAGTAACAGCAGGCACTTTCCCACCACTGCAACAAAACCATTGCGCTCTACCACCAACACCTGTCTAACTCGCTCACCCTTCCCTTGTGGTCAGATTGGTTAAAACACCTATAGCAGTTAAGCACCTGAAACCATTGGTGTCAGGTCATGCGCAATTTTACCGATGGAGCCAATCCTCTACACTTGAGAAATTCTAGGGAGAATGGGTACAAGCTTTGGGTGCAGTGATTCCTGGGATCGCGTTAATTATAATTGGTCGATGATATCCATAGGCAACGATTAACCAATCAGAAGTACGGTTTGTCCACCAAAACGATCGCAGAAATCATAGCCTGCGAAAACATTGGTTTCTCCTCGCTCTTCGCCGCTGGGGACGTTGCGCGCGAAGGAACGTCTGCGACTCAGTGACAGAAATTCCATACTGATGACGTAAAATCTGTCCGGAATCAGGTCAGAAGCGCTGATTGGTCGACGGAGTAGTTACATTGTTTTGGCTATTGTTTACGAATGACAGTCTTGAGAGACAAAAGACAAAACGCCACAGAGGTCAAATGTAAATGTGAAGAATCTCTAACAAAACAGTCAATATTTGTGGAATATAGTCTTCTCTAGAAGAAGTATTTGAGTTTTGCTGGAGCTCTTTGGCAGATGAACACGACACTTTACCAAAGTCGACCAGAAGACACATAAAATTGGACAAATTTATATTTGGAACCCCATGACTACCGGATTTATTTATGTAAACATTGATTTGCGTCATCAGTATGGAATTTCTGCCGCTGAGTCGCAGACGTTCCTCCGCGAGAAACGCCCCCAGCTACGAAGAGCGAGGAGAAACGGATGTTTTCGCAGGCTACAGAAATCATCGCGCCGAAAGCTTTTACCCATTTGATTTTCGAAGATGGAAAAAGAAAACTTTAATAGTAACGACTTGGATAAGAGCTATAGGCTTTTCAACCACTTGACACATTACAAAAGGTGCAAAGTAGCTTCAGTAAAACAAGGAACAGTTTACCTGTTTTATAACTTTCGCGGCTGCTTCGATTCCATAAGTGTTCGCCATAGCATGAATGTCGTTTGTGTATATCTTCGTCAAGTCAAGAACGTCTTCGTATTGCCATGCAGCCTAAAAAGAACAACTTATTCATCAATAAAAACACCAAGGAAAAACGATATAAAATTATAAAGAACAGAAAATATCATCGCACATATTTGATAATCTATCAGACCATTCAGTACTGATTAGAGCCACAACACATCGCTGGCCTCAAGACAGCACGGCCACACAGAGAAACACGAAAGCTATCTATCATCTCACACATTTCACTCCTTCCTGTTTAATTTGATCACTTTTTTTCAAGGGTTATCCGTTAGACTGTTCACAGTCCCGAATGTTTCCGTCCCCCGCCCCTGCCCCCCCCTCCCCTTCCCTCCCACCAAGTAGGTTTGACAGTAAACCCCAGGCTAGACTAGGACATTTGAAACCAAGATGGCCGCCAGTAACACAAAGCGCAGTTACCTGTAGATTGACGCCTTCTGTTTTCAGCACTGCAGTACCGTTATTTTCGACCAAGAAACATCGGTTAATTTTTGGAGTTTCATAGACAACACTCTGAAAGAATGGAAGACAGTTCAGGTCGAATTTAATTTAAGTAGAATGAGCCTTCAAGCATGTGGGTACCGTATTGTAAAGAGAAAAAAACTATTGAATGTCGTAACTTAGCAAAACAATTAAAAATTCGCAAAATTCTAATACCTGGTTGGCCAGTTTCTCTATCACGGAAGAAACTCGTATTTTGAAGTTCGTCACGGGAAACTAAAAATAGGTAGGAAAGTTAGAAAACAACAATTAGAAAATGTATAAGTACTTCATTCCGTAGGGATAGGGAATAAGATGTACTTTTGTAAGACGGGGTGATCTTGATATTACAGGGAAAAAGAAAGTTTTATTATGAAACTAAGAGCACCCTGATGAATGTTAAAGAAAAGGAGCCTTCTCAAAACCTCACACACGTTTCTTGAGATGCAGTTATTTGAGTAAACTATGAGTGAACACAAACTTTGAGCACTAAAATTCATAAGACGGTTTGCCAAGGGTTTTTGCAAATTGTGAGAAGTTGGCAAAATACTCCTATCCTTTTTCACCCCCGATGTACGATAATTGTTATACGATTACTTTACTTATGTTTCACGGTGGTCCTAAACGCATACTCCAAAACTGTCAAAATAGAGCACTGAGTATAATGGAACACGTTTGCATATTTAGCGCACTCCATGACATATAAAGTCATAGGCGCATACTGAAGTCTAATGTCGCAACCGTTTCAGTATCTAGTCCACATTAGGTGTGGCAGATGATCGTTAAGGTGCGATTACTTTGGCACGACAATGTGGGCTCTGAGAAAACTGTCTCCTCACAAGCGATCCTGAGCCATGCTACAGAAACTCATTTTTCAAGTTGATCTTAATTTGATTGACTTATTTATGATTTGTCTAATGACAGTCACTATTGCCGCCATCCCGCGGAGCAAGACGCCGAACACATTCGCCTGGTGGAAACAAGTAGTAAGCGGTCGAACGAAATGTCACGATCCACGAAAACGGATTATCGTGAGGCCACCATTTGCAGCGTCGTATCTCAGCTTGTTCAAAGGAAAGGACCGTTTGAGATTACCGTTTTAAGTAAAGCAAGAGAAGCGGTATGTGGATCAGTGGTGGACAAATCAAAACCGACCGATAATGTTTTTTTCTTTGCTCTCATTAGCTAGGATCCACAGTGTTTCTTGTCTTAAGCAACGCCCTGTATATGCCAACAACTCATCAGCCTTCCCCACAGGAACACCAACCAAATTTTCGACATATAAACATTTTTTCGACAGCACGGCAACAATTACCTGTAAGGAGACTTCACACCATTCTTCATTTTCCGCATCATATGAATATGAAGCGACGTGAATATCACTCTGTAAAACACGCTGCAAACAAACAGAGAACCACACGAAAAGCTCTGTCAGGGATATTTGCTAAACCAGGTGATTGCTCGAAAAATCTTGCGCATGAAAAGTAAAAAAAAATGCTCGCGCCTCTTACACTCAGGATATCAGTGTTCTTTTTTATTTTTTTAATATTTCAAAGTATTTTCGGTAATTTTACCTGTAATCTCGCATCATCAACACTCGAGCGACGGCGTTTGGCCTTTTTCATTTTTTCTTGCTCTGCGCTGTCATCTAAATTCTGATCTTCTCCATCCTCTTCAAATTAAAAATAATAATTAAAAAAAGCCATTCAATAAAAAATAAAGGACATTTGAAAAGACGAACAGGGACAACTCCCTGCGTTCGTAGTTTTACTTGATTTTATCTCTGTTTACGTTACTTGCCCTTGCACTACATGCAATATATCACAACCAATATGAAAATGTACCTCCGAAAAGTGATTCCGTTCTCAAACTCGAGATTTCTTCGCTGTTTTCGTCGTCTTTTGAAGAAAAAGAGAAATAAAAACAAAGATAAAATTGTACCAAACGTGAAAAGGCTTACTTAATAGATAGAAGATGACAACGATCCTCTTTTAGGTCTCCTAAAGAGAAGCTTTAATTTCACAGATTATGTTACTCTGTACATCACTAGCGTTAAGTTTTGGAGTCAAAATATCCTGCAAGTAGAATCATCTCCAAACAATTCTAAACCAGGAGACAACTACAACAATTTCCCACCTCAGGTTGGTTAACGGTTGCCTTGAATATTATCGATTAGGGCCCCCTGGTAGTTTCTGGAGAGGGGAATACAGCGCATACTCACCGTCACTGTAGTAGTCTAACTCGTTTTCTTCGTCCTCATCGGGCGGTTCATAACTGGCATGCTGAAAAAAAAAATGAGTTGCAGCAGTTTATCAACTTTAATAACTAAGTCGCTAAGTGGAGATGGGTGCCCGAGATGTCTAAGGGCTTCCACTTTTGGCAAAGCCAGCCCCTAGAAAAAGTTACGCCCCAATGGCTGGTAAACCCGCGCCCTATTGCCATGAACCACCACGCCAACGGAACCAGGCACCTGTCACACTGATTTATCAGTGGAAAAATAAAGGGGGTGAGCAATGGGGGTAAAAGAATGATCCAAAGACTAAACGAAGAGAGTGGCCACAAGGAAACGCTGTACCAAGCAAATGGAGATGATACAAGCAAGGCTGACCGCGCTTGAGCCATCGCACTGACCGCTGACCGACGCTTGCGCTCCTGGTTGTTAACTCTGTTAAACTTCCCTTAACTTTATTTATGGGTATTATACAAAAACAACAATAGATACGGATAAATAGAACAAGATTGTGAGATGATAGGGGTTGAATCGTATTTCTCACAGTTATTTTCTCTTACTGTACCTGTTGTCTTCTCTGCCTCTGTCTGGCTTCGTTTGCATCACCATCAGCCGCTTCCTCGTCGGATAACTCAGCGTTGTCATCATCATCGTCATCTACAAAAATCATGACAGTGTTATTGAACTCCAATTTTGACAATTGTTGAGTACCACAGTGTCTTCATGTTCTCTCTTACACGACTGATAACCCAATGCCTACACACATACACCGGGCCGTCTGTTGTTCGAAGGCCGAACAGCAAAATCCAGGGTTAATCCCTATGACAAATCACTTTATAAGTAGGTTGAGTATGATCGTCCGGGTGAACGTAGTCCTGAATACGACTGTTGTTAACAGTGACTGACATTTCGACAACTTGTGCGGTAGTCATCTTGGCGGTGTATTCATCTTTTGTCTCATAACAGTGAGTCCATGATTAACGATAACCCGGCTTTGAACACTGAAGTTGGCCCTGAAAACTCGAAATGATGGTTCCCTATTCAATAGGAAAATCAGCCAAGAACACTAAGGACATATCAGAACCCTTAGTGTGAAAATAACTTGGTCTCGCGTTGTATTCCCCTTCCTCCAAGAGAAGCGAAGACAGGCATACATGCCCGTTTATGTCAATGAAGCCATCATTGACATAAACATGCCTTTCTGTCAATGAATCATTCCCAATAGTTAAATACATATTGCAAAAGTGAAATTGTACGAGAAAACCGTCGTTGTCTAAATGGATCTTGGGAGAATTATCTTTCATCCCCACATATTTTGCAGGGGTCAATGACGTCCTCACTAAGCTTGGCAAAGGAGAGAAATCCTCGTTGCAGACCGTTCGAACGCACTTCATAATCTTTGATTATGATTAGTTTATCTTTTCATTAATTTGTTCATTATTTATTGAGTTAGCTGGTTGTTAACTCTTTGCTTATCCATGATACCTTGCGCTCCACTTCCTGCCTCGCTGTTTCCATTTCTCGGCTGATTATTTTCCGCCACAGTTTCAATTATTCTGCCAAAAATATTAACCCATGATAAGCACTACTAGGTATTTACGTGGTAACTACAAGAAGAAAACCAAGACGCTGTCGTAGCGTTTGCTTGAGCTCTGACACATGCCCAGAGCCTTCGTTCATTCCTTTCGGGGATATAATCTAAGCCTACGCACTCAAAACAATCACAGCGGACACTCCATTGCCTATACACGACCCCCCAACGGGGAAGAACATATAACTTTGAGCATCAAACATAACCAAAACAAAACCAGATATAAACAACCAAGAGGCATTTTCGCCTTGCTGGGCCTACACAGACTGAGTGTAACTACCAATTCGTATAAAAAATCATCAAGAATTCATCAATGTTGTGTACGCCGTTACTCAACATTGGCCTAAGCCTCCACCTACATCTCACTTGACTTGGCTTTTGTGGCTTTCAAGACAGCTGAAATAATCTTCTTGATGAAAATAAGCTCCACATAACGAAGAATGCTTGATGCCTTCACGCAAAATTCATCCTGGTGAAAGACAATAATATGGAATCTTACTTGAACAGCCGCCTCTATCACTAGTAGAAACCATCAAGTTTAACCCTCTAAGCCTCAGTATCCACTTACAAAGCACTTTGGTGATCATTTCATTCATTCTCGTAAGCTTTCTTCTTGATTATCTATTGATATTGTTAGGGTAGCATTGATGTTGGTCACTATAATAAACTGTCCATGTGCAGTTTGTAAAACAACAAAAAACGCCCCAAGCAAACCAAATAGTTTAAAAACCTACCGGCAAAAGGTTTTTGCTCCATAGGCCTCATATAGATTGGCGGTGCCTTCTAACGCCTCCTCACCCCTAGTCTGCTACACAACCGTTTTTAGTGTCGTCACGCAACGCTTCTCCCTACTTAGTGGGGAGGAGCTTTGCGTGATGACACTAAAAACGGCTGTGTAGCAGACTACCTCACCCCAAAATAGCCCGTAATTATACAATGTATTAGAAACACAAGTTACAGTTACCTTGTACGATGCCTCGCTGAGGAATTTTAACCTGATGCGGTGCATCCTGCTTCTAAATGATTGAAAGCCAACAAAAATTGTAAGCGTCAATTTCATAAACAAGACAAGAATGGAAAGTAACATTTCCTTTTTGGGGATATTCCACCGAGTGGATTTTATAATTTTAAACCCTGTGTGATGGATATTTAAGATGGAAAAATTACAGTAAAAGAAGAAGCAATATACGATGGAGGGGTAGATTGAGAATATTTGCGTTTGCATCCTAGAAGAATGCAGGACAAAAATCAGTAGAAAAAAAATCAAGGATTGGCTGGTTCTCACCGCCCTCCGCTCTGCTTTGCTGATAAAGATTCCCAAACATCTACAGACTCCAAAACCTGCGAGAAAAAAAAGTGCATTTACAGTAAAACAGTTTTCATTTGCAAAAAAGAAGGCAGGAAAATAACATAGTCAGACCTTATTGTATTAATGCGAGCGACAAGAGGAGCCCGCAATCCTAATCTTCAGGTTGTTATTACGCACACGTCGCACGTATGTGGCCAGCATTCGTTTGGACTTCCACTAGGAATGTATGGAATCCACAAAACGCACTTTGATCACGCACGTTTGGACCTTCTATCACTCGTGATCTAATCACGCGTGTTTTGACCACCTGTCACGTAAAACTTACGCAAAGCACAGCGCTGGAGCAAAAGCGTTTTGACCTTCGATCGATGTCGCCCGCACTCCGTAACCTTTGGTTATTACTAGTTACTCCCTTAGTTACTTTTCATTTAATAACCTTACACAACAAAATTCATATTATATAGATGGAGAGTGGGGTGGGGTATAACAAAAAAAAAACAGCCCAAAAAATATCATACTTAATCTTCTCTACTGTTTTGAATTATTTTTAAAATTCTGATTACAAAACCAGTGGTGTTCAACGCTTCTCCAAATGCGATTAAAATAGCATCTTATGACACTATACAGTAAAAACAAAGAAACTCTTCTTGTCATTCAAAGAGACTGGAACTAGTTGAAAAGAAACTAAAAACAAATTTTAATGGTCGATACTCAAACATTCTAGCGGAAGTAATCTCTTTGAGCTTAAGAGAAGATAAAAAAAAACACACATTTACTCTCATTTTTCCATAAAAAAGAAGACATAAGGAGGTTAACTTTACTTATAAACTGCTTACATCATCGGCTCCAGTTTAGAGGCCTAGTCGGAACCCACCCAATTCCCTTCGGAATATCAAGCGAGCGAGTACCAGAGGGGACTGGGAGACATACATCTTCCAATGGAAACCACCAATACCTGAGCCAAAGTGACCTTTGTAAATTTTCTCTGAAGCTGTTTCGCACGTTTTCTTGCTTTTGGTCCTGGTTTCAACGGCAAGTCCATACTTGGCGTTTTGATATTCGCACTGGCAGTCATCAAGATTTCCCTGGTACGAAAAAGTAATTTTAAAACCCTTTAGGTCCCATTGGTGACCAACTAAAATTTTCTCCTAATGATATCCATACATCATCAAGAGATAAGGCTGTGAGAATTAATAAAATGATCACCTAAGAGGAAATGCTTTGATCTTATATCAAATTCTCTCAACACATTCTTTAAGGAAATATATAGAAATCAGTTTGGAGAATTTGTATGTTGATATTGGGGGTATCAACGCTTTCTGATTCTGCCCTTACACTCTTCACATCAGGGCCTGGCTGTTCAAAACTGAGCTGGATAGCGCTAATCATTGGATAAATCACTATCAGCGGATAAGTATGAAGGAAATCAGTTGCGTTATCCAGTGGATAGCATTACCTAACCTTCGAACAAATGGGGCCAGCGGTCCTATTTACACGTCTACCAGCTCAGATGTACTTGTTGTACAGATTAAGTAATCACAGAAGAATATTCTGGGGGCAATCATTTCATCCTCATTGCTGATAGACGACCAAGGCGACAAACATTCTCTCACTTACTTCTAATCAGAAGTAAAAGTACGTTACTTTTAGAAGAGAGAATACTGAAGCTGATGTTATGATCACTATATGACTCTGCCTGCAACACAGTTCTTTTGAAACTAACCGTTATTTATTCAATAGTCTCCCTCCGAGCTTTTTCAAATCGAGTCCTGGTCTTCATCCTCTCTTATTCCCATGCAAGTCAACTCATTTCCAATTTCGTTCTCGGGTTCCTGTCCTACTCTTCCCCCGGCCCAGGGAACAAGTAGGAGAGGACCTTGAGAACGAGTTCTCTAATTTTTAAATAAATGATTGTGCACCAGGACTCGCTCTGCCGGATAAACAGCTTTAAGCAAATCGGAAATGGGCTATTCGCGCAATAGCTTCCAAGAATTTGTTAATCTTGCAGCTTCACGAGGGTAAGTGAGAGTGAGCGCATTTCAAAGCACGTGTACCTGAGTCTTGGAATTCCAAGTGTGACATTCATCTCACCACGGCCAGCAAAATGAAACGTGTTGAGCGTCATCTGCGTAGACGGCTCACCGATGGACTGAAAAACAAAGACAAGCGTCTGAACAGCTGTTTACAATTCGTTAAGCACGTGACCCAAGCAGCATAGTCTAACTTGGTATCTGTAGCACATTGCAGCTACAATTGAAGAAAACATTTACTCACTGTCCACCCCAATATACCAGTCCATCGCTAAGTCACCCGGTATTTTGTCACGAGCAAATACACGAGGGGCTGAAGTTTTACGCGCATCATCTAGCGTAAAGAATGTATTAGCGTTGTCGTGCAAACTTAAGTTTAAATTGCGTTTTTCGTCCTTCGAACAACTTATTTCTTCTTGCCTTTCCAAAATTCCTCATGACAATAGAGGAAGGGAACTGTTCTCTAGGTACCAAGACTCTTTTAATTCGAAGATTTCGTTTCTCAGAGACAGATTTCTGAAGGTGATGTCAAAAAAAGAAAATAGAAATCCTCAAAAGCTATAATTTTGTTACATTCTGCTCTTCATAACAGGCAGTTTCGTTCGCCGATAAATCCTCACTGCCAATGCAAATAAAATTCGCCACTTTGGAAACGAGAAAGAAACTGGTTAACTTTCGCAAAGGCTTCTGGGACTGCTACTGGGGACAGGAAAAAAATTGGCCAATGGCTGACCAGCGCATCCCTAGCAGTCTTCCCAGAATTCTTAGTGAAAATTAACTCGGCTCAGCTTCCTCTTCGATTCTAAAGTGGCGAATGGTGATGTTGGAGTTGTTTCGCTACAAAGTCGTTTCGCTGCATAATGAGGTCGATTCACTGCAAAGTTGTAAAGTTGTTTCGCTAACTGAACTCGTTATTACCCGTTTGTAGTTCATGTTAAAATGTTTTTAACTATTTAATACAAAAAGGTTCGTTGCAGAGAATCGACTTTATGATGCAGCCAAACGACTTCATTATGCAGCCGCGAAACGACCGTAACTCGTGATGTTTATTCCTCCAAATGGACCAGTAAAGCAAGGCTCAATTAAGGGAGACATTACTTTCAGACGTATGAGGTGACTCACCTGCGCCGCTAACAAACCAACTGCTTCACCGGGTTCTGCTAATGCTCGGAAAGCTTTTAAGTACATCAGGAGCTCGAACTTGCTTGCTGGTATTCTACCACTAAAACCACGACACAAAATCACTGGTAACATGTCACTAGTCACTATGAAACTAGAGTGAAAGCTCTCCTTACTGGCAACTATTAATGAAGGACAGCCTTCTCTATGGCGGCACTGCCACTAAAATCAATACAATCTGTACGAGTTCACGGTTTCATTGTTTCTCTTCTTTTCAAGGTGTCCAAGTCTTGCTAAATCACACCTGGCGGGGGTGGGGCACGGACAACACGGAACAAGGTTTCCTGTCTAAGGATATACCATAAGGCATAACATAAGGAGATTGCGTGGTAAGATCACTTACTTTTCTTCATAATCCTCATCTGTCAAGCATTTGTCCGGATTTGTACCTGTGTACTTCTTTACAGAAGTAGAAAACTTCTCAGACACCGCCCCAAAATACCTATCTGGCTGGTACTTTGACAGCACAGGATCAGGGCAGCAGGCAGCTTTCTTGGTATACCTGTGAAAGTATGTTTTACATTTCAGCTAACACTTAACCCTTTGGGTCCCAAGAGTGACCAACATCTTTTTCCTAACAACATCAGCAGATCAACAAGAGTAAAGTCATGAGAATTACTAAATTGATTACCAAAGGGAAAATGCTGTGATCTTAGACCAAATTCTCTCAACTATTCTTCAAAGAAATGTATGGAGATCAGTCTAGAGAATTTGTATGTGGATCACGGCTTAGGGATTAAAGGGTGAAGGAGGCTGTGGTACGGCTGTCTAGTTCATTTTGCCAATAAGTGTCCTTATGCGCTATGGAACTTACCGCTAGCAAAGAAATAACTTGTAAATGACAAAGTAAGCGTTATATCAAACTGCTAGGCTAGCAAGAAAACCCACCATTGCAATCCGTTTAAATCTTCTTCAAATTTGTCCATCCGTGCCTTCTTTTGTATTTGCCTTGTTATTTATTTCTTCTTTTAATCTTTTGAGAAGTTATTTCATATTTCACTCAATTTGGTGGCAGTTAAATTCTGTTTGTTATACTACTACATGAGAAATTTCTTCAATGTGATTGGCTAAGAGCAGTGGTCTTTCAGCTTAATTTGAAATACCTACATGTGAAAATTACAAAACCTTTGCGGGTAGTAGTATAAACAAATAATAGCATGATTTATACGTGATATTTGGCATAAATACCACTTGTGATATTTCAAAATTGTCTAAAATTTCACTTGCCTAACGGCTCGTGAAATTACCTATAACAATTTTGAAATATCACACGAGGTATTTATGCCAAATATCACTACAAATCATGCTATTACCTATACAAATTTGATAAATTTCATGACGTAGACCCCTTTAAGAGGCATACTCAGACAATTATTTTTTTCGGTCGAGTATCAAAGGAATAAAGCCTTTGCAAGGGCTCATTTAAAAGTTGATCACTTTAGCCTCGAGAGAAACCACACGTGTAGCTAACAGCTCAGAAGTACTTTTAGTACGGATTAAGTAATCACTGAACAATATTCTGGGGGCAATCATTTCATCATCATCGCTGCTAACTCGTAATTCAAAATTTTATGACCCCCTACATGACGAACTTACCACCCTCATCTTGTTCGATACAAAAAAAAACTGAAAAAGGAGTTGAGTGATGTACATGTATGTAATGTGAAACTAAAAAGCTAGCTTTCTCTCAGTGAAGTAGCGGTTTGTTCATTTTATGCTTTCAAGCGTCATTTGCTTTCAATAGATATTTTAATTAAAAGGAAATGACTTTCTGAAAACAATAGTTTCACACATCATTTTATTTCATTTGTTTTAAAGTTAAACAGACTGACTTCGACGACCGATACAGACTCACCCAATTGTGAAGATTACAGTCAAAACGACGAGGTAATAGTTTATAACAAACCTTTCACGAACGGACAAGGGTGCCTTGCTCCACTTTTTAAAGAGCTTCAGATCAGCCTAGAAATAAAGGCAGATATATGATACATATACACAAAACTGTCGTTCTGACAAACCACGTACACACCAATGCTTAAACATTTTCGGTAAGTTAGTAAACGGAGGTAAGCCAGTGTTAAATAAAGCCACGTTGTAACACATTTTCAATCTGGCTGTGGCCGAGCCCCAGATCGAAAGCAGACTGTTAATCGGGAACAGAAACGACAAATACATGAAGTATAGACTTGAAAAACAGTTATCTGGTGGCCCACTGATTGTCTCGAACCGTGCTCTCGGTATTAAATACTTCGTTAACATAAGGGGATCATTTACTTTAAAGTGATTCCGCAAAATATTACCCGTCATCGCGGGTAGCTAATGGGGCTGACAGAATATCTACTGGCAAAAGTGTTGCAAGGAAAGTTTACTAGAAGGGGACTTCACTGTTACGAACAAATTTCAGAAGCAGGGAATTCAAATACTTCTTTCTGAAGCTGCTAGGAAGAGCAGGTACCCTAGAACTAAAATAAAAATAGTTAACTTGACAGATTCAGCACCTTAGTTCGCCCAAACTGTACAGGAGTTTCAGCTTCATCTCCAGGCTCTTGTGGGCAGTTTTCTTTGGCGAAAAACAGAAATGGTGAAGTTCTTTTTTGGCGATTCTGCTCGTGTTTTTTCACCCATTTAGTAATCTGAGAACAAATAAATTTCATGTCAACAAACAATTTTGAATTTTGAGATAAATCCTAAATTTTACTTTGTAACATACCAAAAAACGAATAGTAACATGCAAAAAAACTGATGAAGAGGTGTCATTTAAATGACAACATCACAGGATTTCATCCACAAACGCAAAAATGATCAAAAGTGACAACAGGCATTAAATGCACAAACACAGCTCAGAAGTACTTTGAGTACAGATTAAGTAATCACAGAATAATATTCTGGGGGCAATCATTTCGTCATCATCGCTGTTTTGTTTTTGTTTGCTTTTGTTTGACTGACTTTTTTCCTTCCTACCTTTCTTTCAAGTTTTTGCGCTTTTTCTGATTCCAAATGTGGAAGAAGCGCTTTAGGATTGAGTTGATGTAGAAACGCCTGCGTGTGTAGAAAAATAATAATAAATAAATAAACAAATAAACTCCTGTAACGTGTTTTTAAATAATAGAACTGATAACGGTTGTAAAAACATAATTATACCAAACCTCATAGCATCAACGCTTCCTTTTTCTATTTGGTGTACCCCAAATAAAACAAAGCTTGTATCTTATCCTACTCTTTACAGATGCAATGTCACAGGTAAAACACTTTTCAAGTTAAGTTTCAATTAATAAACCATTTTCAGAATTCTTAGTTGAACTCTTTCATATAGGAATTCATAACAGTAACAATTCCGCTCCAAAGAGATCCTATGTGTGTAGCTAACAACTCAGACGTACTTTTTGTACAGATTAAGTAATCACAGAACAATATTCTGGGGGCAATCATTTCATCATCATTGCTGTTAGCAAGTGCTACGTAACGATATAAAAACTTTTGCTCAATCCACCTATTCACGCGCCTAACCTTTGAGTCATTGTGTCAAATTTTCTTTTTTTGAGTTATGAATTCTTGCAATCAAGAAGTCTCCGAACCTGGTAATTTCCCGCCATAAACGGGAACTGCTTCTCAGAAAGGAATGAAGTCTTCATGACGTCCAAACCATCTTCGCCATAGTAAAATTGCACTACAGAGCTATCACTGTCCCGCACGGTCAGGTCATAACCGACTTGAAGACCTTCTAAGTGTTTAATAAGACATCGCTGTAGGTATCCGCTGCGACTTGTTTTCACAGCAGTATCGACAAGACCCTGAAAAACAATAATTTACATTGAAAACATTTCGGGTTTTTTACAACAGTGTTCCTTTGATTTAGGTCTGCAATAAGTCGACTGTAATAAACTATCCATAAAGCTGCTCATCGCTTTATATGATGCTTCAATCCCGTCTGTATCCAGCTCTATTTCTGCTGGGCCTCAGAAGCCAATTAGAAGGGAGGATCTCTGGTGTTTTTGCTGTGCCGTTGACGTTGCTTTATCTCTTTTCCAACATACGAGTTTTAATGGATACGCCTTTCTGGATGAAAAACAAATTCTCCTCATTTCCGTTAAACGGCCAGCATGAATTTTAGCCGCTTTACGGGTTTTGTTTCTCTTTATTTGGTGTTCGCTTTAATGAAGTATAGTTCATACCACGCATCAAAAAAAAAGAAACAAGATAGAAACAATGACCATAATGCGTGGTTAAGCGCTGTTTGTGTCATCTCATAACCGTGGAATCTCTCTTCTAAATAAGTACGAGACAAGACACAGATAATCGGCTGGAACTTAAACGCCTGTAACCAAATCTCAGGGTTGTCATTATCAGCCGGGGGCCGGGGATTCCTCCAGCTACTATGAATGTGGCCCCGGCTATTTTCATTGGAAAATAGAAGAAAAATAGAACCAAAAGAAATCCCTAGCTGTTTCATTCTCCGCCTACTTGTTGTATTGACCCGGTAACTTGAAATCTTAGTGACAACCCTGCCGAAATCTGCTCCCTCGAGGTCGCTCTTTTTACCTATTGTCATTTTAATTTTAAACAGTACCTCTCTTCCTGCCATGCAGTGAAAGAAATACTCCTGAGGCCTTATCCCAGTCAGGAAACGCCCATCCACGAAGCCTCCAGCTCTGGGACTGGTATCATAAGGTAGAAATGATGGTAGAGACCTGCCGCTAAGCATAAGTGGAGGTCGACGCCCCTCCAGTTCAATCTGCCCCAGCAAACAGGAGATCTGCATGCAATTCACTGAGGACCCTTTAGCACCAGATTGCACCATAAGCTGAAGGTTATTGTCAGGAAATCTCTTGAGAAGGCCCAGTGGAATACAAGCTTTGTTGATGAGATCTTGGTACTGGTCTGTCTTCTTCTTCATGCTCAAGTCCAACTGTTTCATGTCACTTCCGTCTTTACTGTGATGAGCTTTTTGTAGCTTCTCTTCCAATACAGACCTAATAGTCAGAACAAAAACAAGATCACAGAGAAACACAACATCTCAGGCACTAACGCTGCTTGTTGGAACAGAAATGGTTTCCTTAGGCTGAGAGGTTATTGGAATAATAAGTACAGGCAAAAAGAGGCCACTACGCATTTTTAAGTACAGCCAAAAGTATGATGCATAAGTTTTATACTTACATTAGTTAAAGTCAACCTTTGTTGACAGAAACTACTTAAATTGACGTTAAGCCTCTGGCCTTGTCTCCTTCTTCGTTCTTTTATTGGTCAAATCCTATCATGGGCTGAGTGGAGCATTAAGCTCATAAATGGACTGATAGCGGCTGCCAGTGGCACCCTTGTACGCTGACTTCCCAGCTTACTGTTAACATGTTGTTACTATATAATGAAAAGAGGGCGCGTCTCGTTCTCCTCTAACCCACGACATTTCATTCATTCATTCATTCATTCATTCATTCATTCATTCAGTCAGTCAGTCAGTCAGTCAGTCAGTCAGTCAGTCAGTCAGTCAGTCAGTCAGTCAGTCAGTCAGTCAGTCAGTCAGTCAGTCAGTCAGTCAGTCAGTCAGTCAGTCATTCATTCATTCATTCATTCATTCATTCATTCTTTTTGCATCATTTTACAGAAAAAAAATTCGCGTTACAACATACGTAGTTTTTGTTTTACCTTTCACAATCATCAGGAAGGCCAAGGGCCTCTGAGGCAGCTTCGTCTCCAGCCGTTCTTCCCTTTTTCATAAACTTACGTCTCTTCTTATCGGCCTTTTCCTTTACCAGGATGTCCTCAACACCAAGTGTAAAACCATGGAACTGCAGGAATGTGGTGAAAACTCTGGCTAGAGCAGTAAGCAAGTCGCCCGCCATTGCTCCACCATAAAGCTGAATCAAAGTAAAGGACGTTTACATGTAGTTATTTTCCACCAATTCACAGTGTGCTTGGTTAATGTTTAAATGAATGAAAACAACAGTGGTTTGAAGGTATATTCCTACAGGGCTGTTTAGTTAACTTTGTAAGCTATATGAATGACAGTTAAGCACTTTTGTAGAGACAATAATTATCTAAAAAGCTCTTGTTTCAGGTTCAGCAAAAATAGCCGCACAAATTGTTTCAAATCGGGTTAGATTTAGGGTTACAAGTCTATGTACAAGCGATAAAATTCTAAAGAAAAACAACAAGAAAGAAAACAATTCCCTTGGCATCGTATTCTGGAGTAAATCATTGATATTCAATTACACACCAGTAACTGGAAAATTACTTCATTAAAACATTTTTTTTTTAGTTTGATTATTACAATATGCTGTATACCTCTTGACAACAATGCACCAAACCAAATGGAGTTGGCCCATAATGAGCTTTATCCAACACACCAGACAATAACTGTCCCTGACGGATAACCACCTGAAGACACAAACAGGAAACAGTAGGCAAACACAATCAAATGAGATGAGTTTAAATTTTCATCAAGAACTTATAATCTCTTGCAGGATATTACTTTGCATTTTCTACATCTTCTGTGTTTATAATTCCACAAACCTGACTCACTTGTAAATGACTTCTCCTGAAATTGAAGCACAGTCAAACCCTTTAAAGAGGCCCTCCGAGGGTAAATTCTGACAAGCGACATGACCCAAAAAGTAGCGACAGAGCGTAAAATGAAATGGCGCCAAGAGACAACTTCCCTCTGCCAAATTGTGACAGTGACAGCAAAGCCGAAAATAAGCGACAAAGAACGGTGGTTTGTCTAATTCATCACCAGTCTGAATGCAAAGGAGAATTAATTTTCATCAATTTTCCTTGCGCTTCTCTTGTCAGTGAGCTTCAGTGGACCCTCCTGTGAATTGCGTTAATTGTGATTGGCGATGTATAGGTGTTTGATACGCGAAATATTAACTGAGAAAGTCCAGAACTGTAATGGTTTCTTCACAGCACATCGCTATCTCCCTTTACTAAAATTTCGACAAAAGACAGCGACGTGAAGCATTTATGAACACCGGCACGAAACTCTTTAAAATTTAGACGAACGACATGGGACTCCCCCCTCCCTGGCAGGGCCTCTTTAAAACAGAAAGCGACGGGGCCATAGAAAGTGTCCGCAAGAATGAGGTGTCCGTATTAAGCAGGTGTCCATAAGGCAAGGTTTGACAGTGCAACAGTCAGTATACTGCTTTACCTACCTCTGCCTCAGACATGTCGTCACCATGTAACAGTGGAATTCCGAGGAACTGCGTTTTGGGTTTACCAGTTATCCAGTTCTTTAAACACAAAAGCATAAAACACGCATTCATAAAAATACTCCAATTTTTTCCATCTACAAGGTACTTAGCACATTAGGTTATACTCTTATTCATGCAACCATGCAGGTATGAGTTTCTAACACGTAAACCATCTCTTTAAAACAAACAAGATTTAATCCAGTTCCATCAGTCTACTGTCTTATATTCTGCTCTGGTCAACTATTGAGCACTCTATAGTCAATGAGGACATCACTCTGGTACTTCATTCCATATACATTGTACGACATGTAGTTACTATACAAACAAAGGATGAATCACCTTTCCTGCTATTTTGGCTTTTCCCTTCAAGCTCAGCAACTTAGCTTCTGCAGGAATGAGATTAAGCAACACTGTGGATACAACCTACAGCAATAACAATGCAAGTTATCATTGGAGAGATTGTCCCAAGAGTGACCAACATCAATTTTCTCCCAACAAAATCAATACATAATCAAGAGAAAAGTTTATGAGAATTGATAAATATAATAGGAATTGCTAAGGGCAAATGCTTTCTATTGATCTTTTAATTCTCAAAAGAAATGTATGAGATCAGTCTGTATTACTACCAACCTGCTTGCCTGACCAAAGTTCATAGGGTTTAACAATGCATGGCTTTAAAAGCTTTATCTTGCTGTTCTTGAAGCTTAAAGCACTGTACACAAGCTGTTGGTAGTCTGACCTGTATGAGCAAGACTTACAGTTAGTAATATATAAAATAATGTAGATGCACTGTGCAAGATCATCAACCTGTTTACAACCTTTTCTCAAACAAATGTCCATACTTCAAAACAGTATTAAAAAATACATATTACAAGCAGCACAGTCCATCATCACTGCATGTATGATCAATTTAACCTGCAGAATGATCCAATGAAGCAATAGGACCTTTGCAGCACATCATTCACATGGTAAAAAACTGCCATGCTGAGAACAAGGGAGGAATGGTTTTCTACCTAGACTTTCCAAGCCGCGAACAGAATGACAGAACAATATTATTTATGCTTTTATGTTCTGCCCTCATTTAAATCTTTGCAGCATTGGCTTCCTAAATAACATGAGAACATTGCTAAGACTATGGAGAAATCAGTGAGCTGACCTGTTAAACATGCGGCCCCTGATTGTCATCCTCACGCCAGCCACCATATGATCCTGAATCAGTCCACTAAGGGGGGTTCCATCTTTAGGTACCAAGTACTGGTAATTTGTACTGGCTGAAAAAAAAAAGCAAAAGGTATCTCCTGAGCTTACTTGATTCCTAATACAATAAAAAAAAACCCTGACTAAGAAACTGGTTTTTAAGAACCTGTTAAGCTAAAATTTGCCAGTTAAGCCTCCTCTATACAAGAACCTGTTAAGCCTAAAATTTGAAACGATTCTTATTTTCTAAAATCTTAAACGAGTCTAAAGCAATTAAGATAAGTCAACATTCATAATCCTCTTCGGAGACATAGGTGCCTCGTATCACTCCAACTGCAATGTATTGGTATGCAAATTTTATATAATATTATAAAGAATAAGCTGAATACCACTAAATACTCTTAGATACAAATTGTAACAATTTTTTATTTCGGAAATTAAGAACCTGTTTAAGAACCTAAATCAAAGCCTAAATTTGTGCTAATTACCATTTTATGTAAGAACCTGTTTATACATGTACTGGAAAACTGCACGTTCTTAGTTTTTACTCTGGGTTTTTCACTGCAGCGATATTTATCATCGTTATCATTGGACATCGTCATTGTTGTCATTATCTTTATTGCTATTATTGTTATTGTTTTGAAGAATAGCATTAATTACCATCTTTTGACTAACAATCTCTGACCTTGAAGAAATTGTTAAAATTAATGGTACTTTCCTAGAAGAAAAGAGAAGTGCATATAGGAGGTGTGCCAAGAATCAAGAACACTGAATTTACAAAAAACAAACCTATGGTGTAGGCCTCAGCCCTCGCCAGTTCATTCTGAGGATAGTGAGCATTCATTTCATCACCATCAAAATCTGCATTGTAAGATTTGCAGTTAGCATAATGAAGTCGAATGGTTTTCTCTCCTGGTAGGATACGAGCCTGAAACATAATCAGGAAATATTCAACACCTGCAATATTATTATTATCACCAATAAATCAATAAATTGTCTTATATAAGTTTGTGTTAATAAGAATAGAGACTTACCCTGTGTGCCATCATACTTGGTCTATGAAGTGTTGGCTGTCTGTTTAACAACAATACATCACCATTCTTAAGGTGACGATAGACCTGCAACATAAGCAAACATCATAAGAATTATTTCTTTTTTAGCCTGAGAAAACAGCCAACATCTTGCCACACCAACACTGGTTTCCCTGTGAAAAAACATCCGAGAAAAAAGCGCTGAAATTCCATACTGATGACGTGTCACTACCCAGAGATGGGTAGTGCTTCTGAATGCTTGGAACTGATTTCCCATGCAGTACGACCAATCAGAAAACACTAGAAATGTACCCAGATCAGGGTAGAGATCATGGTCATCAGTATGGAATTTCTGCACTCATTTCTCAGATGTCATTTTGCAGGGAAACTAGCGGTGGCGTTGCAAAATATTGGCTGTTTTCTCTGGTTACTTCTTTTCAAACACTTTTTCAATATATTTCTTTGGCTGTTCAAATTAAGCTGAGAAGTAGCTAGTGATCAAAATCTCGACATACACTGTACCTTTTTACAAGGGTTGACTGATGCCTTCAAGTGGGTGGATGGAGTAAGAAGACGCTTGGCAATAGCCTGTCTTTGATTGGGGTCTGTTTTGCTGAGTAGGGTCCTTTTGCCATCTTCCAGTTCCACAAGGGTGGCACTGTTGAATTGAGCAACAAATGTAATGATTAACTCATCAGCTAATCTGTAATCTATTTGCATTGTATAGTGACTGTCAGACTTCTGGCTAAAAGCTAGCCATCTCTCTTCCTAAACTAACTGCTTGGTGACTGAAAGTCCATACAATCTACATATGCATGTCGTTGACTTACTCTCTGTTTAACTGCAAAGCATCCTTCTGTCATAGTGTCTTGCTGTGACTGTCTGATTGACTCATTTAATCAAAGGCTGTGCATAACACTGACATTTCTTGTCTAAAACTCATTTTCATTTGACTTTCTGCCTGCCAGAGTGACTGACCGACCGACCAAGAGAAAAACTGAGTGCATGACAGACTGAGTGGCTGATTGAACCAAAGTGTCAAACTTAAAGACTTATGCTGAGACCCAAACTGGGTCACAAGATTGTATCATTAATCTCTCACTACCGTAACTGGTTAACTGATTGACAAGCTACTGGACTGCATGTACAGTGTAATGATACCTCTAATATACATGTACAATGACATTAAAAGTCATACAATGTACAGTGTAAGAGACCTTACATGAATGGTTTGCTAAACAAGGTGGCAAATTAATGCTCCCTCCAACGCTTCAAATTCTGCTTCAAATAAATGCATGCAAGTCTTTAAACATTGCTGGTATTAATTTAGTTACCCTGGATGCTGTAGAGGTCCATTGATGACTGCCTGTCTCAGTTCCTTAACATTCCAGTGAGTCACAGGTTGTGGGTATGTCAGCTTTAAAGCAAAAACCTATCACAAAAAGACACAAAGAACAATCATGATATACAATTCTGGTAAAGTTGTAAAACACAACCTTTGGTTCACCAAAGGATCTTGCTGCCTCTTTCATTCTGTGTGCCTCACTCAAAATGAAAATCTACATGTATATAAACTTAATTCTTGATCTTAGATACTTGAACCAGGGTGCAAAGAAAGGCAGTTTAATAGCTTGCCATTTGGGTAAGCTGTAGCTAGCATGTGCAAGCCTATAAGTAATTTCAACTAGCCCGAAAAACTTTTGAAGAACAGGATTGATTACAATATTATTCCTCCGTAATTTGAATTCCCTCCGCAATAATAAAACAGAAGATTGTGTGGATTATAATGACGAACAATAATGATCACTTGGTCTTGTTTCCCAGGGCTATTAGTATATCCTTGGGCCTTCAAGTAAAATATTTTAGTTACCTCTGGTATTCCAATCTCATCCACACTGAGATATGGATCAGGTGAAATAACAGATCTACATGCATAATCAACTCTCTTTCCCATCATGTGTTTCCTGAAGAGTCCTTCCTTTTTCTCAAGAATCTGTTAAGTGAAAAAAACTAACATCACTAACCTTAACATAGCTTTAATATTTTTAACAGGTAATTGCTGAGTCAAAAGTGGTTTAATCCTCTTATGAAATTTAAATTCGGAATTTTGACAGTTACATGTAAATAATGTAAAACCAGATACACCATGGCAATAACCTATGGTGTACATACATTCTAAACACACTTTTATCTTGGTATAATTCATGCATAATATTCTAGTCTGTGCTTAAGCCAAGAATATTGGTTACAGTATGTAGAATATTGGAGCCATTTGCTCGGAACCTGTAAAATCCAGGGTGCCCACAATACATATATATGCCAACTCTCCTGGATTATCCCGGAGTCTCCTGGATACAGCACCACTCTCCCGTACGGGTCAATAAATCCCTCTGTATGTCAAATCTTGAAATTTAAAGATTTGACATGCAAAATTTTGAAATTTGAAGATTTGACATGCAAAATATTGAAATTTTAAGATTTGACATGCAGAATCTTGAAATTTCAAGATTTGACATGACAAATATTGACATGCAGACATGACTTTTGAGTATAAATATTTGTGGCCCACATTTCCTCTAAATGTAGGTTGGCTAGATTGAAGCTAGTTACAAACCTACCAGTACTGCAGTCTACTTGAAAGCATACACATACACATACCTGCCTGATTCCTGGAAATTTAACTGTAGACAGTTTATCCAGATCACTGTCTATACAGCAATTCACATCTGTCTGTAGTTTTAGCCATGCATTGTGAAGTCTTTCAGTGGGCGTCTTACCAGATACAGTTGCGGGGGCATTCTTGCCCTGAAAAGAAAAATGGTGACAGTTCAGTATTTCATTATATTCCAACTCTCTCAGATTATCTGGGATCGGGTTTCCCGGATACGGCGCAAATATCCTGGTCCACTGTATGGGTCACTAAATCTCCTGGATGTAATTGAATCTTAAGTTTCTCTGTGCTAGTTAGGAATACAGCCCATTTTCTCCAAAAATTGACAACAAATTTAGTCATAAAACGGTTTCTGGGACATTTTGGCCCTAGTTGCTTCATCACATAAAATTGAGTCAAAAAAGTGAATATTATACTTCTTCCAAGACTTTGTATAACCCTCAGGCACACCAATGTTATAATCGGGGGACTGGGTCAACTTGCGCTTGTAGCAGGGGCAGTTGATGTTCAAGTAGGGGGTACAGTGCTTATTAAAAGGCTACGTTCTCCAGATTTTAGACCCTCAGTGAATGGCACCTCTAACAGCCAAGAACCACATCATTTTTTAAGGTATTAAAAACCACAACATGGAATAGAAAATGATCACATACAAAACCCTTCTTTTTCTTTTCTGTTGATCCTTCAGTCTGTTCTGTTCTGGGTTTGTTTAAATCCAAGAGACATTCCTTCACCAGTACACTATCCTTCATGATTTTACTGAGGTTCCCAGTCTGTGGATTCTCAAACTGCTTGTCTCCGAGGGTTGATAGCTGCAAGACAGTATAAATACGTAAAGTGGAAAAGCATTTTAACCAGCTGAAGCTACATACTAAAAAGCGCTTTTAAGTAAATAAATACTGCAAATACTTAAATTAGCAACTGGGGCTCTCATTTTATTTATTTTGTACAATACTGCATAGTTTACACAATTACAACAACAAAACTTAATGATGTGTACAAATGTTTACGACAGAATATGTCATTCAACTTTATCCTTGCAGCGCATCTTGATAATTTACTCAACAGTGAAATTTTACATACATGTATGTAATGTATCTCAAATTGCATTTAATTGTGTCCTTATAAATTAAAGAAAATTGCATTAAATGTATTGCAAATAATGTTGCAATTAACAGAACAATGTCAGTACAAATTACAACACTTACCGGTCTGAATCTTGAGGGTGGAACAGGAAAGATCTCAAGAAAAAACATATCAGCCGAGGAACACTTTCTCTTTGCCGTTGGGGATGGGTAGGCTCCAAGAAGAACATTCAGAAATTCATGATACGTCTCCCAGATTTGGGTGACATGTTTTTTCACTTCAAGTGGAGTAAGGAAGGTTTGTTGCATAAGTTTTTTCACTTCTTCATCTGCGTCAGCCATAGAATTGCTCACTGTTCCATTCTCTGAAAGTAACATATTCATTTGAGCAAAAATTAAGATTAAGATACTAGAAGTGAATCATGGAAATTAACGAGAAGTTTTGCACCTTATTTATACCTGGTTCATTGTTTGGACCATCATTTGTTTGTCTTGCCATATGAGACCCTGTAACTTGTATTTTCACCCATTTCACAGCATCTTTAGCTGATAATCCCTTTAAAAACACACGGCTGTTGTGTTCACTCTTCACCTCTCGCGATGGTGCTTTGCAACCTGGGCAATAACGTTTTTTGTTTACCATGTACGTACTCATAAATTCTTTTATAAGCTGATGCCTAAAGTTTGTGACATTTTTGGCCACTGACTTGATCCTGGCCTCTGTCTTATTAATGTCTTTCAATGCCTTTTTTACATGTTTGTCCAGGGCAGTGATACAATCTTCCTCTTGAAAGCCCCGTGTGTCATCAATTGATTGATCAGAGTTTATTGTTTGGTTAGCAACATGTTGAAGCTCTTCAGCAACTGACGTGAGCCCAAAATCCAGTGCCTTCATCTGGCTATATGGAATTAATGGAATGGAAATGATCAAATGATACAAATAAATGCAGATGTTCTGTTTATAGAAAGAGTCGTGCATTAATTTGGAGATCACAGAAGCGTGTCATTTATCACGAAACTGTGCCACCCTAGGTTCCTCTGTATAAACAGGGTTGCCATTCTGACATGTAAATATTTCCAACCTTAATAGATTTTCTTACATCAATTGGGCCTCTGCACATCAATACTAAAGCCTTGCAGGTGAGCCCTGCTTTAAAAAAGGTTTGTCACCTAAGGTTTGTCAAATCATTTTTCTGATTGTTTTTGTTATTTTTTGTGATCCACCCATATCAAGATCATTATGGGGGCTGAAAAATTCTCACACTGGGTGGGATGCAGAGGAGGGTTGATTTTGATGGCTCAGGAAAATAGGGCACAGTGAGGTTTAAAGAGTGTATAGAATGATATGCATTATTGACCAAGCGCAAGGTCAAGAGAGCTGGATATTGGCCATTGACCATTGCATTTTTATGGACAGAGATGAAGTCAAGGTAAATAAAAATGCCAAAAAGAATAAGGGCGATATCCAGCGTCATAACCAAAGAAGCTTGGTCAATAAAGGATTTGTTATATGGCCAAACGGCGGACTTGTCCAATACCAGGAAATCCTGAGTGGGCAAGATAGACCCATCAAGCCCACTCGGGTAGCCAATCAGAACACATGATTTGCTTCATCTTGCCCGAGTGCAGATTCGGCCATATTATAATAGGCTGATTTAGCAACAGAACGGGATCAATGTCAGATGACAACAGCGCACAAAAATTTAACAACTGGCTTGACCAAAAGTAGACCAGCAAAAACTGGACACCGCACATTGTGTTTAGTTTTTCCGCACACTTCCCCGTCGTCAACTGATGTTCCCGTCCTGTTGCTAAACCAGCCTACTGAAGCAAAATGTCTCGGAGCTGACCAGAAATTTCATGTATTTCACCTCAACCTCCCCCTGCTTTTTCCTCCTCCCCCTCCTCCAAACCCTGCTTCACGATTTCAACCCAGCACATTGATATCTCTACAAGGCCTTAGGTCTGAAGATCAATGGAACAGATTTCTTAACATCGCAGTTCAGCTCACCTAAGAAAAATATGTCTTACTGTCCTGGAAAACAAAAGTTGGCCGCACTTGAAACAAGACGATCTCAAGATCTGCAGCAAAACCTTGAAGAATAATGGATGATAGACTGGTAAAGGAAGTTCCATATGTCCAAAGTGTCCAGGACAGAAAATGTAGTTTTGAGCACAAGTCCCGCACAAATCGTCTTTGTCCGTTGGACCAAGTGTTGGGTCGTATAGACCTCCAAAGTTAGGGTGCAACAACGCATCGAAAGTTTCTGGATTTGTTAGCTTCTTCACGCTGAGTTTCTTTATCTCTTCGGGTGAAAATAGAGCAAGTTTGACGCCTTGCATATAATGAAAAGGCACAACCGTCCCCGACATGTTGTCTAACCAATAAAACGGGCAAACATATGTCCACTTCAGCTGTTGGAAATCGACACTGATTGTCGGCCGTGTCGTTTGCACGTGCGGGATACTGTTTGCTTTGTCTTACATGAAGAGTTTTAGAAAATCACAAATAGTCCGCTGATCAAATGGATTAGCGGCTTGTAAACAATTAAAAATGGCGGGAGTTCCCGCAAGATCACGTTCCAAAATGTTCAGCGATTGTTGCAGAATATTGAAACTTCTGCGCCGGTAAGATAATATTTTACAATTGCTACCTTCCTCAGGAGATTGAAGTAACCCGGGCATGCTTATTTACAGATTACAAACTATAAGGTTACCCAGCATGTACAGAAAGCATGTGCGTTCAGGAAGCATGTGCCGATTGGGAAGGTCGTGATGCACTTCAGCTCTTGATAATTGTTTGCTTAATTTGCCACTATGTTACCTGCGAATTTCTTTTTATTGCAAGGTCAAAACAACTCCAACAAATCAACAAGCATATGATGGCAACCCATTCAACCACTCTGGCAAACAAAAATATTAAAATGACTGGTCTTTCAAAGCAGTACTTGCTGATCAAGAACAAGTATCCGGATTTTATTGTGCTTTTTCAAGTTGGTGATTTTTATGAGATCTACAGTGAAGATGCTGTGAAAGTTGCGGAAAAGACATCGTTGCGAATCTCCAGGAATCCCAATGTCAATAAATTGATGGCTGGGTTCCCTGTGCGATCTTTAGACAGCTGGCTCACAACCCTTGTTCAGCAAGGCTTTCAACTGGCAATCTGCCCACAGCGTCCTGAAAAGTAAGTACAAATGTTGTCTGAGCTACTTCTCCCAGCACTTTATTATAAGCTTGTCACACTATCAGACTATCTTACCTTCTAAGAGTAGTATTCTCTGATGTGGACTTCAGGGCAAAGAAACATTAAGAGAGAGTTGCTTTTATTAAAGATATTCTATCTTTTCTAGGACTCCTGCTAATTCCAGGTTACTCCATCGTGAAGTCGTGCGGTTAGTCACACCAGGTACTTTACTTGAGCCACTGAAGCCAGATGCTAATTACCTAATGAGTATTGCAAGGGGTCCTGACTCATCCCTTGCACTTGCCTGGCTTGATCTATCAACGGGAGAGTTTCATTTGGGCGTGTCATCTCTTGAAAGCTTGGAGGAAGACTTGTCAAGAGTGAACCCTGCAGAGGTAGGTGTGGTCTTAGCCATGGGAGTAAATGCATTTGTACCCTTGCACGTCCAGGAGAACTCAAAATGAAAAATAAGAAAAGTCCCCAATATTACATTATATTATTGCGTACTAAAATCCAAATAATAGCAGACATAAGGCCTCCTGACCTTGTGAGGAGGCTTGAATTGAATGGCTGTACATAGGATTTTGTTCAAACTTTTTTAAAGCTGCCTTCTTCATTCTGTGCAGGAATGTCTCATAGGGATCTTCCTTTTGACAAATGAAGAAGTCTAACTTAATTTTCAGAATGATGTTCACTTATTACTGAACAAGACATTTTCTTGTACACTGCTGTACAAGGCCAGCATTTATAGACCCTTGAAGATTCACCCACTTCTCCTAATAAAAACTCCTCATTGATCAAAGGTTAAAGGTCTTTAAATCTTGAGAGTGAACATTTTAAGTGTACAGGCCAGTGTTTATGGGGCACATATCAACACCATTGATGAAGTTGCCAAGCCAGAGTAAGCTTCCATTCATTGTGCAGGTATTAATGGCTGAAGAACATCTCGAGGATTCCAAGGTGAAGCACAATCCTAAAACAGGGATGAGTGTAAAAAGATCTCCACTGGAAAAAGTGAAAGATTTTCACCTGACTCTTGTCCCGTCAGACTGGTTCAGTACAGAAACCACTTCTTCAGACCTCCTTACATTATTAGCTTCATCCCAGTTTTCTTCATTAGAAATGGCTGCGGGAGCTGCTCTCCTAAAATTTGTGTCCTACACCCAAAGAGATGTTGCCCCTCTAGTAGGTCACCCTTCAAAATTTTCACATCATACTCACATGGCTATAGACTCTAACACAAGACGAGCCTTGGAGATAACAAGACCATTGATGAGTACAGACAAGAAAGCTACACTGTTTGGGGTCATGAACAATACAGTAACAGCAGCAGGACAAAGACTGCTCCACTCTCGACTTTGTGCGCCTTCAGCTGAGCCTCAGGTTATCGAGAAGAGACTTGATAGTGTTGACTATTTTTATACTAACAGGCACCTTGCTGAAGAACTGCAGAAACACTTGAGGCTTTGTCCTGATATCGAGCGTAAATTACAAAGGGTAAGAAAAAAACACTCATGCATTTGAACTTAGAAAACCTCTTAAAGTTCAGTCTATACATTCACACTATAAACAGGCAACCCAACAGACATTTATACACAGGGCCCTTACATAATAGAAATTCACTTTATTTGAGTATCAATGTATTTAGCACTACATGTAACACTATGTTTAGCACTAACAGTTAACAGTTATAGTGTCCTTATTATTATTGAGAGCTTTTTGTTACAACTCTGACTGGAGATGGGACCACCATTTTACATGGACGTCCGAGCCACTCTAGCTGTTTGCAGGGCAAAGGCAGCTCCTTCATTTCTCAGTTATTCCAAGACCCTGAGTATCGGTCCGGTGCAGGGAATTGAGTTCACAACCTCCAGCTCTGTAGTCAAGCACTAGACTGAATTAATTCTGCTGCAGTTAACGTGAAAGGATTTTCAATATTGTCAGTTGCACCTGCAATCACCTTGCTAGTCTTTAAACTCACACTACAGTGGAACCCCTCTTTACAGACACCCTCTTAATATGGACACCTCATTATTAGGGACAGTTTATTTTGTCCCGTGGGAAAGAAAGCCCTTGCATGTTATGTACATTTTCTCTGATTCAACCCACCTAATACAGACATCCTGTTAATACGGACACTTTCTATGGCCCCCTGAGTGTTCCCATTATTGGGCTTTGACTGTGTTTGTTTCAGATAACCTGTTTTAGGTTGTTTTTTATAAACTGTACCTGACATATTTCATGTATTTTTATTTAAGGTTGCCACGGGTATTGCCAATCTAAGTGATCTGCGTTCCATTCATGGTGCATTAGTCACATATAAGAACATTCTCTTGCGGCTTTATGACAGCCACTTTGACAGCAACCTCCATGTTATTGATCACCTACTTATGGAGGATTTTAGCCAGTTGGACAATTTGTACACAGAGCTTGATACTGCTGTAGGACAGCTTATCTCTGATTACAGTGTGATGGAGGGATATTCAAATACAGCTGATGAAGTCAAAGAGAAGCTTGGTCAGAATTCAAGAGAGGTTGAAGAATTAAGGGATCTATACAGGTTTGTGACGGTAAATAGATGTGCATGGACAATGTTGGTCTTTGTTTGCTTTACTGCAAGTCAATTTGTCAGAAATTATTGATGTTTGCTTTTGAGGGGAGGGGAAAACCAAAGCACTTGGGAAAACCCCTTAGCGCCAGAACAAGAATCAACCATTCACTCAACTCACATTCTCATCACCATAATGTAGTATTATTGCAACAATGTTGGTGAACATCGATTGACCATTACTTTTTGTAAGATAAAGATAAGGCATTGCGTTGTTGGGGAATTGCGATGTAGTTGGTGTGATGTCAATTCCCTGGTGCTGAGTCTAACTTGCACCGGTTAAACTTCACTTTTGATCAATGATAGCCTGCAAACAAGCTGTCAATTTGGGGAATATCGTGAGGATTCAAGCTCAAGTGGCATGCAAAAGGTGTGGTCAGAATCCTCCTTGTGGCTGTGCCCCTTGCTCTTGCCTTTATTTGCGGCTCGCCACTCGAAATGGAGGCTACCATACTTGTCAAATTTCTTTGAAACACTAGACTGAAACAGAAGATTTTTCATGCTTTCTTAACTAACTTATCTAACATATCCCTGTGAGTAATTCTTCTCTCCTTCCTCAATGTTGAGATTCGCGTTTATTTGCAAATTATTTATACATGAATCAGCATTGATTGAGGTTGGCATAGTGTGACAAGTGTTTCAATTAGACGTGACGAGTATTGTAAATCAATCCTGTTGATATTGGAGCAGTGGAGGGTACTTGCCAAATGTATCTTGTCTTTGCCAGGCTAAATCCCAGCTGTATCACGGGGGTTTAGTGGGAAAAGAGTGGGGATTACATAGGGATGATGCACTGATTAGTTGATTTATTTCCAAGTTTGTTTTATATCATTTACTTGTTGTTTAATACCCTTCGATTACATTCCTGATCACAGAGAGCAACTAAAACTTCCTCGCCTTGTTATCAACAACCACAAGTCGTTCATAAGAGTTGTGGAAATCCCCGCAACTAAGACAACACTTGTAGAAGGAAACCAGGACTTTGTCTTTTTGGAGAAAACTTCCGAGAAAGTTAGGTATAGCACTTTAAAACTACAGGAACTCAATGCTAAAATGAAAGCTTTACAAGAGGAAAATGAACAAATCCAGAGAGCTTTGTCTGAAGACCTGTGCAATCAGGTAAGTAAAATCCAATGTTCCCATAATCATAGTCCATTTCCAGTACACGTAATACCATTCGCCGCTCTTCCCTCCCAGTCCTCCCTCGCTCATACTTGTTATTCGTGCGCGCGTGATATATCCACTCTCCCTTTTCCCCGCAAGGGCCTCACACGCAAGTTAGACGATACGTGGCGAACTTACTGCCCAATCTACGCTTTACTTTAGTTCAAAGTACCTCAGGCCTTTTTGGTAAAAATTTCCCTCTGTTTAGACGGAAACAATTAACATCCAAGTGTTCTTTTTCGGGTTTTAGGTCACATCGCATGCAGAAGGCCTCAAACAAGTGGCTGTTTCAGTGGCGGAGTTGGACGTGGCATCATCGCTTGCTCTTCTCGCATTACAAAGAGGTTATGTAAAGCCAGCTATAGGGAACAAAAAGGAGTTTCACGTGAAAGGCGGACGCCATCCTGTGGTCGATACGCTTCAACCCAACAACTTTGTTTGTAATGACTGTGATTTGGGAGACAAAAATGTGTGGATCGTTACTGGCCCAAATATGGGCGGTAAGTACAGTTTAAAGGTGTCGTTACACAGAGTCTTGATGACAGTAATGGTTCTGGCGCACGCAGATCCAAAAACCAACTAGATCAATGGCGGAACGGCCAATTGAGCACTTGAAGTCGAGTTAAGTCTTTTCCGCGCGCTAAGCTTATGCGTTCCTATTTGACGTTGCGTTGTCTTTGCAAAATCCTCCTATAGTGTTTGGTCAACTCCGGAAATCTTCTTCTAACCTCTCCCCCACCCAAAATACTTCAACTAATCTTTCATTCATATTATGTTCAACGAGACTTTTCTCCTCACAGGTAAAAGTACATTCCTTCGCCAAAATGCCCTGATTGCTATTCTTGCTCAAGCGGGTTCATTTGTTCCAGCGCAGAGTGCAACTATAGGTAAGATATATACGGTACGTTGGAAATGCTTAATGATGGACTCATTTGTGCGCCCAAGTAAACGCTTCCCACAGGCGTCTTTTTGTTAATACTTCCTAAAGGTTGAATGTTGTGTAAGGTTATCAAGAACTATCAAAAAACACAGGAAGAGAGCAAGCTTTTTCTCTCTATCTTTCCCTGCATCCCCTTTTATTTGAAAGAACTTAATTGATTCAGGACGTGGACTCAGCATAAGGCGTTTTTTTTCCATAAAGATCGCTTATAATTAATATATATCACGCTCTAAATCTTACTCGGACAATGTGCAATGATAACTGCTACTTCTTTAACAAAAGACAAAGTCTTGTCAGTCTGAAAAGAAAAATATTCTCTTTTTCCGCGCAGGTGTCGTGGATCGTGTATTTGCACGGATCGGGGCCAGTGACAATCTTGTTCAGTATCAATCAACTTTTATGACAGAGATGCTTGAAACAGCGTTTATCCTGGCCCAAGCTACTCAACAGTCTCTTGTTGTTGTGGATGAAGTAGGTACGTACACACGCGAATTAGGACATGATGTCATTTTGCCTTTGCCTCGCGTTAATTTTACCCTGCCCAGCAGATGCTACTTTCCGGCGATATGTACTGGTGTGCCTACATATCACCGAACACATATCCTCTGCTCACAAGTTACTTCCACTGTGGAGAATTTGATGCAACTAAGGAAACATTATTCGCCCTTTTCTAATTTACGTTGTTTGTCAAACAATTCTTAGAGCGATAAGCCCCAAACTGGTTAAGCCCTACAAAGTTGGTTAACTTACAGCCTGCGAATACAGGCTACAGGGCCTTTCCCGCGGCCGCTGCAGGGAAACGGCGGGAACGTTGCTTAATACGTTGCCTGGATAGAGAGCTTGCTCGCTGGGCATATGAGAGAGCGTGATATAACATAACCTTTTTCGTAGATCGTTACATTGATGAATAGCTGGTTAACAGTCAGGAGAAAAATGGCTTATGAACAAGCTCTTTATTTCGAGTGACGAGCGATTTGAACTGCGACAGAACACTTGAGCCCCGGGCGAGGTACTCCCATACATTACCTATACGGGTATGTGCCGCCCAACGGGGTCGTGATTTTGAAGCTCCTGGTTTAGAACGGGGTATCCATTTCAGAGGCGTTTTCTAGAACGGGGTATAATATTTCGAACGCACGAAAGCTCCAGTTTTGTAAGCAGCCATTTGAAATTATTCAAGGACAGATTGTTTCTAAAAATACCGTTCGATGCGTTAACAAGCAAACTGTTATTCTCTTGTTGCACCCTAGAACGGAGTATAAAAAATTGGCGCATTTCTAGAACGGGGTATCAGTTTTAGGGCGAATTCTAGAACGGGGTATAAAAAATTGGCCCATTTCTAGAACGGGGTATCAATTTTAGCGGAATATTTTTTTAGAACGGAGTGC
>CALNXI010000586.1:126984-142333 GCA_942486025.1 Porites evermanni | reverse complement strand
GGCCCCCCCCCCCCCCCCCCCCCCGCGTCGCCTTTATGGGACTAGTCCCAGTCCTCTTGCAATTCAAGGCAATTTTGGTGAATAGAGGACTGGGAAGAAGGATGCTCGCATGTCACTTGCACGAATAACTTAGCTAGTATTCGTCGATAAGAAAAGGTTTAAAATTATTTCATCATAAAGCGAAATATAAAATCAGGCTAAAAGCCTTTTTTATATTTTTTATAGTCGTTCTTTTTTTGAAGCAGCAGTAATTTGGATGTTAATGTAGACATTATTAGCATAATCAATACTTATTAACCTACGATCGGATCAGGTCATTTACTTATAAAGAAATACGAGGCTACTTTCTTTAAAAGTATATAAAAATAAATAAATGATAAATGTGTTGATCAAGTCCGAGTTCCGTACCTGTCTCTCTTCAACCACACAAATGGAAAGAATCTTCGTGAAGGACAGGTTTTAATCTCGTAAGTTGTATCGGTTGAAACAGTTGCCATATCGATTTTTTCCCTGTTGTTGTCGTTTGTTTCCGTTTCAGTGTTCTGCGAATAAAATAGGAAAACACTCACCTCCACGGAAAGAGCTTAGGGCTACGTATATATAACTGTATAGTGAACATTTAATGGGCTCCTGAGACCATAGATCCCAGCACTGGGCTAAAACAACAAGACTGCGTCAGAAATAATAGCTTACTCCAGTGGCGGATCCAGGTGAGCCCCCCCGCCCAACGTATTTTTAGACCAAACTGAGGCCCGAAGGCTCCGCCAGCCCCCTTATCTGAAGGCCTGGACTCGCCCAGTGTACTCTTCCATATAACAAGCATTCCCGATAGGCGAGCAAAACTCGAACGATGTGACCGTCGGAAATTACGCGATTTAGGGAATACTTTGGGCCGGAGGATGACGGGATTGCGGCAGGGAACCTGAACCAGTCTGAAAGGGTCGAAAAGAGAATTCCAGTAAAGTCAAAGCCGTACAAAAAGACACGATGGATGAGAAATGAACTGAGTCATTTGAAGCATTGGTGAATACATCTCAGGCTTGAAAACGTGGGCAACAATTAGAATCTTCACACTGTTTTTTATTAAAGAGGCGAGCAGCAGACCCTCGACCAGCAACTGAGGGTCTGCGAAAAAAGTGTGTAGGCGCAAAGGACGGCGGGACAGTGAAGTGATCCACCTTCCCATGATGCCCGGCTGGTAGGGCTTACGCGCCTTCGCAGTGACTTCGAGCGGTTGTGCAGAGCTCGGACCTCTTCTTCACATTACTTATTTCTTATTCATTTGAGATCTGAGGTACATTTTTTACTATTGCAACTTAAATTAAGTCGAATTCTGACACCAGCTAGAAGTGCAACGTAAATTTGCTCATTTTTTGCACGTATCGTTGCAAAAAAAAAACCTCACACTTCTGTTTGCGCAATTATTGCGCAAACGATCGTAGCCGGACAGAATTTTAAAAATACTCAGTGTCCGGCAGTCTTATTGTCTTGGCCTTCGAAAAGTTAGGGATAACGGCTAGAAGACAAGGAATGTGGATAAAAACAGTATATTTATTATCGACTGCCGGACACAGAATATGTTGAAAATCGTATCCGGCTGCCGGACAAATAAGTCATGGGGCCGGGGCACTATGGCCAGTTCGCTCCCTATTCCTTGACAGTCACTAAGCCCAGGCTAAGGTGTCATATTTTTCCCGTGACTTTCAGTGGATGCCATCTTAAATCCAGCTGAAGGTAGGTGAAGCATTCGCCAACTTAATGCCTTTGCTGTTGAAGGTCAGGTTTTTCTTACAGCTGGTGTTGGACATGAACTCTGTGTTCTTTGAGTTGATGACCTAGCCTTTCGGCCTTTGCAGCTGTCCTGTTCAGCTGGACTTGGGCGTTGTTGAGGGAATTCTCAAGAGGGCACCATCATTTCCAAAATCAAGGTCATAAATCCCTTAGATATCTGTTAGATTGTCTAGACACAGAACCATGAGATCCTTCAGATTACTTCATTGTAAACTCATTTCCCCTGTAGGACAAGACCTCAAATTTCTTTGAACACATTGCTGTTGACAAATACTTGATAGGGTTATTGTACCTTCTACAAGTGGCATAAATATTGTGATTAATGGAGTCAAAAGCTACTTGACATTAATTTCTGTAGTGGCTGAAAGTGGCTTACTGAAACAAGACAGCTGCTTAGTGAAAAAGTATGAAGGATTACCAGGTAGCTTCAAAATATAATCCGTAAAATGTGTCGATTGTCTGGTTAGCATACATGTCAGCTGCTCTGTCTCTGATTTATCCAACCTGCTTGTAGACTGCCAAACTGTTGTTTTTTTTCTCAACAGTGGTTTAAGAGTCTCAGACTTGCAAAGCGTGGGAGCCTCAGATGCCCATAGGGTGTATGAGGCGTGAGAGAAAAAAACGACTGTCAGTTTTTCATACAATGAGTCCGTATTTTAAGCGTATCTCCCCAGTCTCGCTCTCAGTTTTCTGCCTTGCTTCAGACCTTTTGTTTGACTGCTCGTGCGTATTTGAATACACAAAAATATGGACTGTTTTGCGGTCTAACAGGCTTGAATTAATAAAAATTTATTGCCTTCTTCTTTTTTCTAGAATTTGTGGTTATCACTGATCATGGCTGCTGCAGTGCATAACGAATGGGGAATTTCAGAACTAAAAGCAAACTCATCTGAAAAGGATACCAGAAAAACTTATGACACTTGGGCAAAAACTTATGAAGAGGTATGCCACACCTGTTAGACTCGTATGTATAAGCTTCAGTTAAGTTAAGTTGTTTGCTTTAGCATCATGAATTTGCCAGTAGCTACACATGTATTAAGTGTAATTAAATGGTTTAACTAGGGAACAGCAAAGAATAACAATAGGCTAGAGAGAAAAACAGGACTTTTATTCCAACGTACACTGCTTGTCAATTTTACAGTTTTATATTATAACGTTAACATTCTAAAATAATACAATATGAACCCATTCTCTCGTGGAAATTTTAGGGAAGCATTATTTCAAGTAGTAAAGCCATTTCTCTGCGCACTCTCCGTCCCAAAACTACCCAACACAAGTTGAACTTATTGTTCTTTATTATTAAGATGTCTGCTTAAATTGTGAAAGACATCTCAAAGAGGCTGGAGTCCGTTAGGACTAAAGACTCAGTAGAAAGGGTGGACTATTGAAAGACTGGAGGTTTATTTATGGGGACAATGAGACTAAACAGAGGAAATTAATGTACTATTTTTTCAATTCATACTAAGGCCATCCTCTTTTTTTTTCTCCGTTTAGCATCATCCGACCAACCCAAATTTTTGGCATTTTCAAAACAAAAGGAATGACATAGTTGAACCATTTTTCACTTGACATTATTCTTTTAATCTGAAAAAATTGGCATAGTAACAGCGTAAAGTAAAATAGGAACAAAAACAGGAACATTTTTTACAGTACATTGTGTATTTTGTCAATCCAAATATGTGAATGTTAACTTTTAACATCGTCCAGGGTTATGGGGGCCTGCCATTTCGAGACCTCTGGTGACTTTTTTTAGCTTTTTTTTTTCAATCCGACCGACCAACCCAACATCCGGAAACCTATTCGATGCTAAGCAAAAAAGAGAGAGGGAATGGCGTGAGTGGGATAATGTCTGGCCAGACGTGTTAACTCTTTTAAAACACTCATATGAAAATTTAAATTCTTGTTTGTTTAATTTAATTTAATTTTCATAGGAGTATTGGAGGAAAGATGTTAAAGTATCAATAATAATCAGCTTGTGTGATCATGTCCTTAACTTTCATGACCAGTGACAGTTTTATGAAGTATAGGTATTATAGCAGAAATTGGACACTGATTGCTCAACAGATCAGAGCTTTTAAACTGAATAATAACTCTACCTAGTACAGGGTCCGAAATTAACTTTTTAATACGGGCGCCAACTGGCTATCAAGTATAAATTTTTGGTCGCCAGAGGGCAAATTATGGTCGCCAAAAATTTCCCCTCTCTTTCTTAAAATAGAAGTTTAAACACGAATAAAAAATGTATGGTATGGACATTTTTATGCTCAAAAATTCCACTACTTTGGCTCCCGATACCAGAGAGCAGCCGTACGTGCACGAGTGAGGTCTTATTTTTTCCACAAATTACTTTTTGGAGATATAAACACGAGTCCACCATGTTGCTCAATCCAGGCCACAACCGTGGATATATGGGTACCGTGTTTCAGCTGAAAAGAACATGGCGGCTTTGAACCATTCAACTCATGTTGATCGTAGCTGTCGTGGAGGTATTTTTACATGAAGATTCGTTTCACTTTTAACCTGAAAGTTCACAATAACAGCCAGCTTTACAAGTCGCCAGTTGGCGACCAGCTATGAAATTCTGGTCGCCAGTACTGAATTTTTAGTCGCATTGGCGACCAGGAAGGCGCAATTTCGGACCCTGTAGTAGCTAAGCATTTTTTTTCCAGAACAAAAGGCTTACCTATACAAAGATGCCAACCTCTGGATCTATACAATGGTATTACTTTGGTTATCAGAATGGGTAGTCCCATAAAACAGAAGTGGAAAATTTTAAATGGCTAATTCACCACAGCTATCTCTTGCTGATCATTTTTTTGGTTTGTTTGATTCATATAGGATACTGACAAACTTGGTTACAAAGGGCATGTCCTGTGTATTGAGGCTTTCAATAAAGCCATGCAGTCTAAAGACATTTTCCCGGAAGCTAACAAGGATATCAAAATTCTTGACGCTGGGGCCGGCACTGGAATCATTGGTGAAATGCTGGTGCAGCAAGGGTATAGCAACATTGATGCCTTGGACATTTCTGAAGAAATGTTGAATTTAGCAAAAAAGAAGAATATTTACAAGCGATATATCTGTGCCGCACTGAGTGACGTCCCCATTGATGACATACAGACTGGCGAGTATGATGTAACTTTGTGTGCAGGTACTATAGTCTATGGACAGGCGAAGCCAGCAGCACTGGATGAGTGTGTTCGTCACGTAAGACCAGGTAAAGTGTTATTGCTATATCTGTTGTAAGGATACTATGCTCTTTTCATGGAATTCAAAAACCTAGGTGGAGTAGGGCAGCAGTCTTTCACTCTCACATTAAGTTACTTTTGTTGAGGTTTTTAACAATCACTAATTGTATAACCTTAAGTCTGGAAAAGGAACTTTATGTTTTGAAAAAAGTCTTGCATCCAAAAATGTGTTTTGAACCCTTATTGACAGTAATTATTAAATAAAGTATTTTCCTCTCATAGGTTTTTTCTAATCTTGTTTTAAAAATCTTAGTCATTGTCAGTAGTAGTCTTAGTTAAGGACTACACTGGGCCAAACAATCATTTGTCACCAGACTCATTGTCAACCCCGTTCATAATCTTTCATTGTCTTTCTCCAGGTGGTATCTTCATTTTTTCCATCCGTGCAGATTCCTTTGATCCTGTTGAGCTCGGTTACAGCACCAAGTTTGAGGAGATGGAGACAGCAGGAAAGTGGAGGCTAGTGAAGAGAGAGAGGCGTGAACTATATGCCCATCCCCATGAGGAGCGATTTAGGGACTGTTACTTGATCACTTACAAAGTGCTCAAGAACTGATGGAGATTCTGGTATTAAAACCTAGTTTACACGTAGGTGGCCCAAACATTAGCACAAGCAACACACAGAAACACAGTGGAATGTTAATCATTATTTGCTTTCGATGCAAGTTTAAGTATAATCATGACACTTTGCCATCCATATTATGGTAATACATAGAAGGTAACAAAAGACCTTCAATATTTATTATTGGTAACAGAACACAGCAAGAAAATTGTTTGAAAATTGTTTGAAAATTGGATTTTGCAGTACTACATTCTGTTTCTTATGCTTATGGTTAGTTCACACAAAATCATTTTTTCTATATTTATGCTTTTTAAAAAGGAAAACGAACTATGTGTCATCTGTTTTATCATACCTTTTCTCTATTTCTTCTTGGTTCTTCTTTGTAGTTTGAAGCAGTTATTGTGAAATTTTGTGTAATCCTGTCACCCTTCTGTTTGGTGAGGACCACAATTGATATTTATAATAATAATTTTAAAATTCATATTACACAGTTTTCATTGCAAGATGATTAACTGCACGTAAATTTGCCAGCACGAGATGAGTCAGTCTGAAGTGTTAGCCATCTCTTTGACCCACCCCGCAACAGATGGGCAGGCTGCCCTTTGCAGGTGGGGTGGTGTGGGGGAGGGGGGGGTGGGACAGCTGACATTTCAGAGTAGAGATATGTGGGTTTTAGGTGCCACTGGGTCTAATCCGTACAGAATCCTAAGGGGCCTCCCCATGGGAATTCCCGAAGGATCAGGTGTTATTGAGCCATTGCACTTTATGTCTTGTGCTCAAGTCTTGAATTCAGTTTACTGAAGGAGTTTCACAGGTCTGAATTCAGTTGTTAGAACCGAAGATTTTAATAGGCTTATTTCTTTGTACATGATCTGTAGCTGGTCAAGTTTGTGTCTTTTTGGTCTAGTAAAAAATCAGAGCTTGAACGCTCTTGTATTCCTCCACACAGGACACTAATACAACCATTCAACGCATGTAACGTTTATTTCCGTTTTACTGACCACTGAATTTATTTATTTTACATATGCTTTATAGTTTTGTGTGATATATAAACCCACACGGATCCATATGCTCTTCAATGTATGCAGTTGATATGAAAGTCTGTGTAAACTCTCTAGACCACACTGAGTTAGACCTGCTGCATTTATGTGAAAAAGAAAGGTTTTGCGATAATCTGTCTTCTTTTTTTGTTGTTGTCTCTTTGTGCAGACTCGATGTCATTCTTTCCTCAAAAAAAATTGTTACTTCCTTAATATCCATCTTTAATTATTATTTAAATTATTATATCCATGTGTTTCATGTACTCTTTTTTCAATTTTATCCTATGTTTCTTTTTAGTCTGTCTGTGAGAATGATGAAAATATAATAAAATAGAAATTGAATCACGACATATAAATTGAAGGTTAGTAGTTGTAGTGACAGATCTGTTACTTTGATCCCTACTGAAGTTTGAAGGTGCTAACATAGAGCGGTTCTCAAACTGGACCCTAGCCTACGTGGCAGGCATTCAAAGAGGCGTATGGAATTCGGGCGTTTGAGAATGCGAAGGGATTGGGAAAGGGTGATTAGGGCGTACTACAAACTGCAAACTTCAGCTACACAGTAGTTGCTATTTTTTATTGTAGGAACAATTCTGCTACTTTGATCAATAAAAGTTAGGAACTGTTTTTGATTAAATCGGCCTTGTAAACTTGTAACTCGAAGGTGATCAACTCGGTGAATTATACAGTCCTCTTACGTAGCTTCTTACGCAGATGTTTCTCTGGTTCGCCATGCAACGATCCTCCGCGATTGGTGATCGTTTCGCCCGAAGACGTGTCACCTGGACTTACGTTTGGATTCCACATGTGCAGCTACTGTCATTTTACGCTTATTGTCTTTTTTCAGGCTTAAACAGCGACAAATAGACATCGGGCGTATCGACTTAAGTCCGGGCGAAGTGACGTCGTTCCAATCGACTATCGGGCGAAACGACCTGATACCTCCTCCGCAACCAGTAGGGGGTGCGTGATAAGCCTAAAGAACATCTACAGAGGAAACTAAAACGCAGATGATACCGATCAAAGCTTCAGTAACACAGCGGATTCAGTGTTTACTATGCATCAAAACTGTAATAGTCGGCCTGTAGATAGACTGCCAGCAGCCCATCGGGATTGTTGCGCGGACGAGCCCCTTCACGAGTGCATGAACAAGGCAAAAGCGAGAGCAGGAGGACCTCTGTCTCCTGTCGCACTTTGTTTGCCTCTTTAGTCTTACTAAGCGTCTACTCGACAGACTGAGAAAGGATTAATCATAGTCTAATCTGTGGCTTATGTAACTTCATGATAAGTAAGTCGCGGTGTAGGTTATTGCAGCAACCAGAAAGAAGAACACAAAAAACACGTGATCGAGCTTACATGACACTTTCTGCCATGTTATTTCTTCCCGTTTTTCCTCCCATCCCTCTGGCGTATTGCGCATGCCTTCAGAATGCTCTGTGAGTTCAATCGCGTTTGCGGAGGCAGCCATCTTGGAGGAATGTGAATCTGCAGTAGAGACGTGGATCCGCTGGACGTTTTTTCCCTTTTTACCATGGCACAAGCAGAAGAGGTTCTGTACCCAGTTAGGAGGAGGTCCCTCCATGAAGAACAGCTTTAAAACGAAGATATTACAAAAGAGAATCAAAGATATGATGACCATAGTAGCCTGCAAGCCAATTCCAAGGATAGGAACACCATCTGAAGTCTCGGGAAGAAAAGACGGAATGAGGAGCAAGAACACAGTCATAGCCAATAGGATGGTGGTGACGAAACCGATCCTTTCACCACTCTCCACGGGAATAAGGAAGCTTGTTAGGGCCAGGAACATAAGCATCATGCTCGGAATGGTTAGGTAGAACAGGTGATATAAAGGCTTTCTTTTCATTTTCAGGTCGTAAACAACTTCACTGAACTTAAATGGACAACAGTCACCGTGGTCGGTCTGTTCGACTGAAGCGGCGACGTTGGTAATATCCCAATCACCATTTGTAACGAACCGGTCTGAAAATCAAAATAGTCAAGCGTTTCATATTGCAAAGCTTTTTTAGATTTCCTTATCAATTCGCTTACTAAGCATAACTGGCAAACTGACTCACCGACCTACCCGGACTGAACCAACTGGCTGACAGAGACTACTGGCTCCCGGTCGGCATTACTGCTAGCTAGCTGGTTGAATAACTGACTGACTTCACTTATTAATGACCAAAGGGCTGACCGACTGACTAGTTAATTAGGTGGCTGGTGTTTTGACTGACTGGCTGGCTGGCTCGCTAACTAGCTGGCTGGCTGGCTAACTAGCTGGGTGGAAGGCTTGCTGACTGACTGACTGACTAATTAGCTAGCTGACTGACTGACTGACTGACTGACTGGCTAACCGTCTCCTTGCCTCGCTGGCTCGAGATGAATGACTACTTGTCGCAATCAGGACTGCCTGTCTAAATAAGGTTTACTTCGAGTGTCAATTACCAAAACTTCGCAATTCTCCTGGGGGGCCCGGGGCCCATCCTCAAGATGCTGGATAAACTTACTAGTAAACTGTCCACCGCCTTTGTCTTGAAAGAGTTTGATTTCCATTCTGTCAACTCCATACGTAAATGAACCAAACCCTAGTTCACAAGTCTGCTTATCAAATGGCCACTGGCCAATGTCTAATTCGCAATTAGCTTTGAATGTAGCTGGTCCGCTCCATACGCAGTTTCCTTCATTATCTACCGACACCTCTGTCACAAACTTTGTTCTTCCCCCAGCTAATGTGACGCCCTCGTCACCACTGAAAGGCAAAAGCTCGTTTTTAGTTCTTTAGCAATAAATTGTTGTATCTGCAGCTGTTGTCCGCAAGTCAACGAGTATGAATTGAATAAAACGTTTGTAGCCTATAGCACGAAAAGAACATAACACCTGAAAACTGCACGCACAAAGGCCGTGGTTCACTAGTTAAATACAGTCTTCACGTTGTTGATAATTCCGCCTTACAGTAGTCGTTTTGACAGTAATTTATAGGTTTTTATCAGTAGCAAGGCGGTAACATTGGTTGTCCAAATTGCCTTGTACCCAATATGAGCTGTACTTCAGTGCTTACCATAAAAATGTCAAGGTGACAGGGTGTTGACCCTACGCGAGAAATCCCAGCCTGTAGAACAAACTAAGAGATCCGCTTCCTTTCTGGTAAGACTGCAAGCATTTGTTTTGCGAAACAATAGGTTAAGGGTCCAACTCGTATAACAATTGAAGGTGCCGTAGTAAATAGTAAGGACCAGTGAAAACGGATATCTACACTAAAAGGGTGCAGATGAACCCAACCTGTAGGAACAGGCTCTTGAAGGGGCTCCAAGACTTGTTCTCCGAGAACCTTCGAGGATGATTGAACTTGACAAGCGCCGCTTGTAAAGATCAGTTTTTACCCTTGAAAATGCACCGTGTAACCCGACGAAAGGACTGAGAACACATCTAGCCATACTTGTAACAACAAAACTTATCAATGCAGGGAACACTGGCCATTTAACTTGACCATATGACTTGACCCTCTTTGAACAGCAGTAAAAACAGCAATAGTTGGAACCAACTCTTTTTGTCAATCACAACTGAACAGCACAGGAAGTGCAGGTATTGCTTCTGCCGTACCATTCAGTGAAATGATCACCACTTTAGCATGTCGCCTTATCGACACATCTAGAAGAACCACTTTGCTTTGCAAAAGCACAATGAAAATTGCTATAATTTTAAATTATAAGGGCACTTACTTGTTAAAAAGCGAGATATCCGGTACCCAGATCTCTTCGGGAAGAAACTGCACGCGATGAAAACCTCCAAAGCTGTTTGTATTCCACTTGAGGAATTCATTTGTCCAAGTCTGAAAAAAACACACCAATTTCAAGTTACAATCTCAATGTTATATCCGTATTCTGAGGTGTCAGCTTTTAGCGGCGATATGTAAAACAGTTAAGAACAATTCAATGACACTATACCCTAACCAGGGCATCCGCTCTGACCCTAACATTCTAAAAACAGTCCGACGTGAATGGATAATTACTTCTACAGGGCAGTAAGCTTTTTTGTCGCCAAGCGAACGTGCGAAGCTGCTCCCTACCTGTATAACCCAAGTATCCAAAATAACTGTTTGTTCCCTGGTATCCTGTGAAGGTACAAAAGGAGTAAATAAGTCCCATGATTTCACGATGTTCATTTTAAAAATATCGTTGTCTAATAAATAACAACTGCAATAGTTCTTCAAAAAGTAGTTTACTCATGACGTTGTTTGCCTCGCCCCCTAAACTTTGCAGAAACTTTGTTTAATTTCCCCTGTGTATTTCAGCCGTCTCAAAAGAAATTGAAGAGAATGCTTCATATGCAAAAATAGGTCGGTAAAACGGGCCAAAAAAAATACGTTCAACTTGTTTTGCAACAAAGTGCTGCAAAACGAGTTGACTGAGTGATGTTGCGCGTTTTACTCGACCCACGTTCGAAGCTGTCTTGCAACAAATAAGGTTGCAAGGTTTGTTTTGTGGGTGGTAAAACACGCAACATTGCTAATCAACTCGTTTTGCAGCAATTTTGCACAACAAGTTGCACGTTTTTTTTTTTTTTAAGCTACAGTAAAACGGGCAAAAAAAAAAACAAACGTGCAACTTGTTGTGCAAAATTGCTGCAAAACGAGTTGATTAGCAATGTTGCGTGTTTTACCACCCACAAAACAAACCTTGCAACCTTATTTGTTGCAAGACAGCTTCGAACGTGGGTCGAGTAAAACGCGCAACATCACTCAGTCAACTCGTTTTGCAGCACTTTGTTGCAAAACAAGTTGAACGTATTTTTTTTGGCCCGTTTTACCGACCTATTTTTGCATATGAAGCATTGTCTTCAATTTCTTTTGAGACGGGGGAAATGTGTAAAAAGGGATTCTATTTGTCTATTAGTTTTCTGCACTTACCACTCTAACAAGTCTGCTTATTCTCATGGCGAACGAAACCTCCACCGATTTGTTGCCTAAAACTGGCCGAACGGTCTTGTCGTAATTTTCCAGAAGAAGAGCGCGGATCCGGTGTTCAAAGGATTGATTGGATGCACCAAAAACGCCTTCAATAATAAAAATAACAAACGGTTTTGTTTATTTGGCGATCCCGTATATAAAGAGTGTTGCAACAATTTTGGAGCCTTTTTGACATTAATTATCCTTTTACTTTGTATCGATAAGTTCTACAATCTGCCCCACAAGCCGTATAAACCCGTGAAAAACAGCCCAAACCTGCCCCTCCGAATTATTTCAAGTGCTAAGAACGTGAAGCCAATTTTGTTGTTTTTATGCAGAAGAAGTGCAAATATTCATGCTCATTTGCTCATTGTTGAGGAATCTTCAAAAGAACCTTGATATAACCGAACCTCTATATAACGAAATCTTTGGTATAACGAAAGATATTCTTTGTCCAGCAATACTAGAATATATGTGTTTTAAAAACAATAAAAATGGAACCGATGGAAAATGTTCACACTGCCCATGTTTTTAACTTAAAATTAGTAAAGGAATTTTATTTGGTGTTTGGGATTTATTGCAAAATTCACTCGTTTAGGGAAATATCTATAGGTTAAGAGAAATATCATTAAAAAAAACAATTTTACTTATTTTACTTGATGTTAAACTCCTACGCATCAGCACTGATCAAACGACATCCTCTCCCGAAGTGAGAAAATGGCTTCTGTTGATTCCGACATTCTTCTTGGTCTTGTTGAAGGAAAATGTTGATTGAACAGTTACGTTAGCCACTTGTGGCAATTGCTACGATATGTGTTTGTAGTGGAGTTGTTGTAAACGTTCTTGTTGATTGATTTGAGTAAGCTACTTCACTACTAATAGCTTTGGTTTCTAAGTTAATTGATCGATAGAAAGTTTATTCTCCTGACATGAATTCGGTGCAAAGGAGATGTACCAATTTGGTGCATCTCCGCGGTAACACTTCTGTTCATAAACTATGTTTAATTGGAGCCTTTGACAGATGACAAAGCCTTGTTTATATTAAGTAGTTTGTCCAATTTAACATTTTTGACCTTAATCTGGTCTTCCTACGATATTTACCAGGAAATGACTGCCCTGCTCGTTTTTTACAGTTTTAAGCGTGTTTCTTGAGTTTTTAACCGAATTCTTGGCAGTGGTAACTTTAATTAGGCTTAAGTGATTTTATAGGTGTCTTTTTAGTTAAACAACTATTGTTCTAAATTCTGCCTTATACTTTGAACTGCATTTTGAATTTACCCTTTGAGTTTGCGATCACGTTCGTGGTCAATTTATGGAAAAATTTTAGCCAATCATCTTCGATGAACAAGCTTAATACCTTCTGTAAATTGACAAAAACCTTAGATTTTCAAACTGTAATTTTAGTACTTTCGTATCTGTTAATATGAAAAGTCTGTTTACTAGTATATACCTTGTAGTTTTTATATTGTTCTCCTAGTTTTATATTGGCCAGTTGACTTAAGCTTAATAGTGAAAACTTTGGTTGAAGAGTCATTTCGACAAAGCAATTATCTCGAAGGTTTCATGCAAATGAGACTGTCAGCATTCGGTTTGCACTAAGCAGCTGGTTTCCTGGCTGATATAAAAATGGGTGTAACACTGATTTAGCGGAGAATTGTAAACTAGGAGTTGAGCTAACTTCGTGACATCGGACTAAAGAATAAAAATGAGTCAGTTGAACAAAGTAATCGTCTGTTTGTTGTGAGAACCAGCTAGTTCCCCAGAAAGGTTCTTCAACATATGGAATGGAGAATGTAACCATATATCTTCCAAATGGATATTACATTTATAAATTTTAGATTCAGCTTATGTTATAATTAGTTAATATTTAATGCCATCGGCTCTAATTGGCTCAGTTTGTGCCTTTTTTGGTCTCTTTAAGGAAAGAGAGTATTCCCCCCTCCCCCCTGCCCCCCAGAAAAGGCCTTTAGACTAAACACTTGGTTTCTGTATTACATCGACCAAAAAGACATGAACTTGAGTGTCGGTCAACGACTTTGACTTGAATGGTCATGCTTAATGATTTCATCTGCTACTAAACAAACAAGTCGCCATAAAACTAGGCCGCTGAGTGCTTGTCTCTTTTGGTAATTTTATCTAAACGTTGCAAAAAGACGAAGATATTGACATATTTATACTAAGGTGTATTTAGCGTGTAATCTTAGCACATGCAGCATTTGGTAAATTTAGGTTAATCTAATATTCTGTCAAAATTAAACAAGCTCTTGCTTTTTATTCTTTCAATATATCTTTCTTTTTGACAATAAAGTACCATAACTTTCTTTGATACGTCACTTTTCTAACCACTGGTAACTCACTAAATCAATTCTTAAAGTTATCACATCTGATCAGTTTAATTTCAACTTGGGTTCGGATTGTTGTATTTCGACTGAAAACCCTCTGAACCATTATTAAACAAAACAGACATAATATACTCTGTACTTGATACAAATTGCACTTACTGTTGGTATAAAATCCCTGTAAACACAGTATAAATGCAAGGGAGAACATGTCGAGGAGCTGATAATTTTTTTGATTGGTTTTCTAAATATTTCGTGCGGTAGAGTTGAATCTTCACCCAACGGGGTTTACGCTTGAGTGAAGCATTTGAAATTAACAATGAATTTAAGCTTCGTTCTTTATTGTTGTGCAAATTGGCCGTCAACATTGAAGAACGATTTACGTTCATAATTTGACGTCAGGATCTCTTGTTACGAAAGTGCTTTGCTATTTCCTTCCAAGCTTTGCGGGCCACGCAACAAAACAGCCTAAAAAATAATAACCAGTAAATGTTACTTCTGAATTAGCCATGAAACTTCCAGGTGGGGATCAGACCAAATAATAAGACGTTTTAAATTGAAATTAGTGCTTATGACTCAGCGTCGTTATTAGTATTTTTATGTAGATCAATGAACATCAGACTGAGTGTCAATTACTTTTATTTTCCCGTTTCAATACGTAAAATGGATGTTTTTTCGGTATGTGCAGCTTATCTTAGTTATGCTATGAATATAAACCCCGGCCTTAAGCTTTATTTTTTAAGGGAGCAATAAGACATGAAAAATTACATGCGCGAAGCAAAGCGTTACTAAGCATTGAACAAAGCAAGTTTTCTTATTAGGCTTGTAACTACAACACTAACAAAACAACAATTAAAACACTTTGTTGCTATCTTTTACCAAAAAAAGTTATTTCGGTGGAGGGATAGTCACTTCTTCTTTCATAAGTTATTTGTGACCAGAGAAACTATATATATATATATATATATATATATATATATATATATATACACACCCGTTTTCAAAAAGGTTTTCATATAGAGAGATATATAGATAGATATATACTTTTGTTTTCTTGCACCTGCGCCCGTGTGCATTTTTCATTTGCTATTGTCCAACTTGTGAAAAACCTCGGTTCAAAGATAAATTTTTTCTTCGTCTGGTTCTTTTTTCCAATTTGAAAAGAACATGTCGTTTGAGTTTTTTTAGAAAAGAGCATCCGCCCTGCAATACAAATTTGCAATGGCGAATTATTTGACTGATTTTGGGAATGAGGAAAAAAGCCCGCGAAGAAGCAGCCGAGTTATGCCGTGTCACCGAATTGATAGGCCAAGCAAGTGACGAAGCATTTTCATTGACGGGGTGTATTAAAAAATGCGCTGTCCAGATGCATGCTTAAGAGAAACTGTCAAACTAACTTGAAAACATTTCTGGCCGAGAGTTTA
>CALNXI010000586.1:44421-125712 GCA_942486025.1 Porites evermanni | reverse complement strand
CAAAAGGAGTTGTGAATTCTTTTTGAATTTAAAATCATTCTATAAAAAAAGATTATTAAATTTAGTTTTAAGCTTATTTATGAACAACTCAACTAAATAAAGTAAGCAAGACTTAAACTTAATTTGCATTTGTAAACAAAAAACTTTTTCACCGGTTTTATCGATAAATTCGTGTCAGAAAGACAAAGCTTTACCTGTTAAAACTTCCAATCCGAACTTCGTCACCTTCTTCGTGTATTTCGGAAACAGCTTGCTTGATTAGTTGTGAAATTTCTTTGTTTGTTTACGGCAGCAAACCGAGAAGGCATTTTGCTCGCAACTTACGCGAGTTTGGCGTCGCTCGCTCGGAGGAACTGGAGGTGAATCAGTGAATAGTGCAGGATATTCACTGATTGAGTAGCCAATCAGAGCGCGCGAAAAACACTATCCACTGTTTTAGTATATACTAAATATATATATATATATATAACTCTTCTTCTTTCATTGTTGATGCGTTATGTTACACAAGAAGTTTTCATTTATTTAAACCCTATTTTCCAACGCTCTGTGCGATTTTTGTATAATTATTTAACTCCTTTTACTCCTAAAAGAGGCTTGCGCTAGCATTGTCGAATGCAAGTGACAACGATAGACTAAGTAATAATGTGGTTATTACTGAAACCCCTCCCCACCCCCCTCAAGAAAGAAGCCTGAACTTGGTCATGTGACATGTCAAGTGATAGAAAAACTACAGGCTCCAGTTGGTCAAAAGCTGGATAGCGCTATCATCCATCGGATAAATTTCTATTCAATGGATAAGTATTAGGAAACTAATTGCACTATATCCACTGGATAGAGATTTATCCGGTGGATAGCGCTTTCCACCTTTTGATTAACTGTGGCCGGATTAAGAAAAATGGCTATTTGGTTACGAATTTAATTTTTGTTATAATTAAATTAAACAAATTAGCAATACAGCGAAACCATTGTAGCTTTTGTGTAAATAATAGCTCTCCATCTTCGAGTTAACGTTTGGGAAAGGCAATTGCAAGTGTTTTCATTATCACAGCAAAATAAATGAAAGTATGAGGAAAATGCTTCTTTCTCCAGAGTTTTTTAGATCAAAGGTGGGTCGGAAGTTCTGACGGTTTTCCATCACATGTATAACGCTGTTTGTATTATATTTTCTCAGTCTTCTCTCAAAAGGTTGCCTGTTATGTAGATACAATCACTTTCTACTCGAAGGCGAATTATCAGGCTATTTCATAGCAGCCTTAAGCCCTTGTTTTGAAACGCAAAACGAGGTTAAGTGTGAAGCAATATGATATGATATGAAAATGATTTTAATTCTCATGGTAATAAAACTCATATCAACAGGAAAGGTTTTTGCTTTTTTTCGCTTATTACTTTCTCTTAGCTCTATATCATAAGTGCGTTCCCTAAGGACTTGCATTGGAAATGAATGGAACAATAGCAAATTAAGTCTGTAGTTTATCATCCTTTTTGTCGTAGTTCTGCTCAAACAAAACCGTCAGGCATGAACAAGACAAAGCATTTTGTAATGAAGGCTATGACGTCACTATATAACAGTAAAAAGCGTCCAAAAATAATCAATTTGCACACTCCATCGAAAGACTCAAAACATCGTGTTTAAAGGGGACTGAGTTTGTGAGCTGTAAAAAAATCTAATCGAAAGTCAATTTTTGATGGTATGACAGGACATGCATTTGACCCCAGCCGTCGTTCTATTTCTCGTTCTTCAAGGACTATTTTCAGGGAGTAAGTATCTGTACAACGATTGAATACTATGCCGAGTTTCACTGGAACGTCCTTTCGAAGTCCTTTTATTTGTCAGTTTATCAATTCCAGTCCATAAATGAAATGTGAAGCTGATTATATTCCCCTACTGTTCTATATATATATGATGCATCCGAGCGCCATACGGTTTCGGAAATCCAAAGAGAATAACTAGTTACTCCCTGAGACTTTAAAGCTGCTAAAAGTAACGGTCGCTCGTAGAACGGCGGTCCAAAGCTTATTGGACGTAACGATCAAAATCGCCGGTAGTTTTCTTATACCATGAATTGTGAAACACTAAAATACAACTCCTGTCCGCTGGACTTTAAAAGAAATCGAACTAAAATACAAGCGAAGGCCAAATTCTATTTTAATCATTACTTTGTTACTATCAGGCACGTAATGAAGTCAATTAACAATGCTTCATTAAAAGAACACACAAATTATCATCATAGATCGACTGACTTCAGAGTGAATTTCACAGAGAGCATAATGATAAATTTCCCCCTAAAATATTAATTTCTCAGGCGTTGATAAAAATTGAACAACTCAATTTACTCGGTGACATCTTTTCTTGTAAATTGAAAAGTGGATGACCGATGATCAAGTTTAATTTTTTCTCCACTGACCAGGTATCCTTGTGTTGTTTGGTAAACAATGTGAGCTGCAAAACAAAACGCTGACTCACTGATCGTGATGATCATCAAAAAATTGTACAATCCTGCTCTCTGACAAACAATTTTTTTTTAATTCAACTGACAGCCGTCAACTCTTACGCAGTATTTAATATCTATAACTTTATGGATAAGATTCTATTCTGATAAATACATCACGTATGCTGTCAATGAAGTCTTGATTAATTTGATGCCAGCTGCAGTACAAGTCGCAATAGATTATGTTATAAGGTGGAGCGCACGTTTTAAAGGCGGCTTTTTCGTACGTTATGATTTATTCAGTAACATGCAATCACTGCATGATTATTCCAGTGAACCTTGTCTTAGTTTGATTAAAAAGGCCGTGTCACAGTACGGCTGTCTAGTTAATTGGGTTAATATGGCTTTGTAGAGTTGTTTTTTGCTAAAGGAACTCAAGTGACGTTGGTGAGGAATTTACTTGTAAATGACAAAATCACAGCTTCCTATCAAGAAAATACATTAAAGTTTACCTCTCCCAATGCATTATATCAAACGTTACAAACAACAAAAAATGAATTTTGAAAAACTGGTAGTCTGACAAGTTTTCAAAATCCACCGCAATTGCAATTCTTTTTTCTTCAAGTTTTTGTCATCCAGTGCCTTCTGTTGCATTATATTATGTTATTTGTACCTTCTTTGAATGATGTAAGCCCTTATTTCTATGTTTTACTCATTTTGGTGGCAGCTCCCACTGTTCAGTTGGATTTTGATAAATTTCGTAAAGGCCCAGCTCCCATAATGAACACCTTCCTATATAGAGGCCCTGCCAGGGTAAATTCCGACAAGCCACATGGCCGAAAAAGTAGCGACAGCGCGTAAAATGAAATCGTGACAAGAGACAACCTCCCCCGGCCAAATTGCGACAGTGACGGCAAAGCCGATAATAAGCGACAAGTATACATGGGACCACCACCCCCCCCCCCCCCCCCCCCCCCCCCCCCCCCCCCGCCCCCCCACCACACCCCCCCCCCCCCCTCGGCGGCCCCGCGCCGCTCCCCGCCCCCAGTGCACCCCTCCTTCTGATTCACCCCCCTGTTGTACACCTTTTATCCTTTTCTATTCGATTAGGCTACTCTATATATTTATTATGTAGTTCGTCGCCTCTTTGATCCCCCCCCCCCCCCCCCCCCCCCCCCCCCCCCCCCTTGGCAGGGCCTCTATATACTACTCCGCCTCGTGGAGTTGGTACCAGCTGTTGGCCCGCTAGAAAGCGATCTTCTTATATGAATGCCCCCAATTATAGAATGATCTTGCACTTTCTATTAGAAATAGGTCTTCTGTACATTGAATTACAGGGCGGCGTTTCCTAATCAATTACTATCAACCTAGGTTTAAAAAGTTTCAAATGAAATCAAATTGGATTTAGTATATGTCCGAAAATACAGTCAACTCTCTCTAAGACGGACACCTTTGGGACCGGCACTAAGTGTCCGTCTTAGAGAGGTGTCCGTCTTGTAGAGACTCAAATAAAAGGAGTAAAGAAAGGCAGGGACCAACTCTGAGTGTCCGTTTTACAGAGGTGTCCGTTAAGAGAGAGTCGACTGTAAGATAACAATGTTTTGTCGCACTTCGTAATAATCGTCGCCCCTAATCATTATGCATCATCATTATTATTATTATTATTATTATTATTATTATTATTATTATTATTATTTTCGATGGTGATACTTTTTATTGGGGCAACTTGTCCTCCCTCCATCCATTTGAAGTTTATACAAAGTGCGACAAGTGTAATTACAAAGTGCGACGATTTTTCAGGTGTTTCAGGCGCATCAAACAAGTCCTATGAGCACAAGATCCGTGCCTATCTTCTGGACGACTATGACAAAACAGTTCGGCCAGTTTTGGGCAATAAATCTGTGGAGGTGTCGTTTTCTATGAAAATCAGCAGACTTGTAAAAGTGGTGAGTAAGAAATGACGCCTTTGCTTTGAATTAATTTCAGTCTGTTTCGATTTTTCGTCGTTTCGCCACCGTGAACAAACTCGTTTCTAGGGTTCTCTCTTACTCGTCCTCCGGAGCAAGAGAACTCTGGGAACGAAATCGGCATTTTGAATTGAACATGAAAGACTACCTAGATATTAAGAAACTTCCTATTTAGTCATTCAGTTGTAAACATTGAACTTCAAAAAATCTTGGTGGAATGTGGCGAAACGTCTTATAAAACAAGGCATGTATAAGAAAGAGAATGCATTCTTATTTAGTGGGGCTTTGAGTAGATGACAGAGTATTCTGAACTCCAGCTGATACTTTTAAAAAACGGCTCACTCTCAACTTGAATTGAGGAGGGTGAAAAGAAGAAACAAAACAGCTAATTATACTAGCTTTAGCCATCAGGTACTAAAAAGACTCATCAAAAAAAATTCTCATCAATAAATTTCCTTCTAAAAATCTCTGAATAGAAACTTTTGGTATGTGTTCGCATATCATTACATCTATTTTTTAGAAAATATCTGTTGTCGATGATCTTTGACTTCATGGTTATGGTAGTGAACGTAGGAGTATGATAATGACGTCATAAATCTCTTCTCCAAATCCGCCACGGCTTGGAACTGATATATAGCATATGCCATAATGAAGCAGGGCTGCAACTACTCAAAATGAATGAAAATGCTAAAACCTTTAAGATAGTAAGCATTGCCAGTAGAAAGTCTTGAACAATTGTACGTAATTTTTTTGTTTGCTTTATATAGGATAACAAAGAACAACTGGTTGTTTTGGATACCTGGGTGACACAGGTAAGCTTATTGCGTTCGACGAAGGATAACGCATCCTAATGTTGATTCTTTCCCACTAAATCAACTTAGTTGTGGGGTCTGCCATGTGCTCCAACTCAGCCGCCTGCTTTGTCAGGGTCATTTGTCAGTCGTTGGGGAAACTGAGGTAAATTGTCTTTTGGTTGAACTCAAATCCCTAAATTATGACAATAGCCATAACAGGACAGATAGGAAGTCTCCCAGTTAAGCCTATGGGATATCTTCATTTCAAAAAGTTATTTTTAGAACCATGTGGAAACAGCTTCCGGCAAGCTGGTTGACTTCCGGAAGACTCGCTTTCACGCAACTCAATGTTTATTAAAATATATTGTGAATTTCTTAGACCTGGACAAATACATTTCTTCAGTGGGACGTGAATAATTTTGGAGGTTTTAACCGTGTGCAGTTTCTCCCTGATGAGATCTGGGTACCAGATATTTCACTCTTCAACAAGTAAGGAAATTTAGGAATGGAACTTAACATATAAAAAAAAAGTGTATTATTATATGAGAGGGATTTTAGCTGAACTTGGATTTAAAAAATAAAACAAAGGGATCGTACGTTGCCGTGGTTAATGGCCATTCACATATGGGACTACGTCATTAGGCTCAATTTCCGCCGCTCTCTCGGTCTTCCCGAGAAGAGACAACGATCTGATTGGTGGAAAACAATAATAGCAAACCCACGTGTCCAGCCGTCTGTTCGGGGGATGAACGCGGGCTCACTTCCCTAACAGCGCCCCGAGCCTACTACGTTAAATTCACTCACTCTTCTTGGATCTGAAAGGAACTGTAATTGGAGAAAGCGTTTCAGATTAGCAAAATGACCAGGTTTGAAACCAACGACGTATGATAGTTAGGAGATATAACTAAAAAGTTTGAATTTTTAAGGAATCCGAACAGCTTGTATTAAAAACGTTAATGTAAACAGTGGCGTTGCTCTTCAGTATCAAAATCAAGGGCCTTTGAAGTTTTAGTTTGATCACAGCATTCTAATTGCTCTTTAGAGCGAGTGTACAGAAATGAGAACGCACTTCGTCCAGATAAAGTGACGACTTCTCCCCATTTGCAGTGTTATAATATAAATGGTGAACATTTCTGTTTGTGTCTTATTAGTGGTGATGACAGTGTTACATTAGCTGGAGGAAGGACAAAGTTTGTCACCGAAATTTCTGTGGCGAACACTGGACACTGCGTGTGGAGTGGACCAGCAACATTTAAGGCCAGCTGTGAAATGGCGATCAACAAATGGCCTTTTGATACACAGACTTGTGAGCTAGGTTTTGGTTCATTCACGTATGGCATTGGTCAGATGAATAGTAAACTGTTTCAAGACTCAAAAGGCCAATTTACTAGTAAGTCATTTGTTTCATGCCAGTGCGCAGGTTACAGAGTGTCCACTTGTTAAAACCAGCTTCCAATCTCATAGCCTACGCCACAACGGGTTAGATTACGTCTCCGAGGCTGGCTACGAATCTCGCATTACTGTACAGAGTTTTGATTTAATCGACAACAAGCAGTGGCGAATCCAGGGGAGAGGTCCGGTCCGGGGGATTCCGGACCCCCTTCCCCCCCCCCCCCCCCCCCCCCCCCCCCCCCCTGGCCCATACTATTCTTACCTCCACACGTTGTTGTTATTTTCTTTTTTTTGCTTTGTTTTTTTTTTTATTGTATCTCCTTGTCTGTGACTCAAACACCATCTATAGCACGCATAATAACTACACCAATCCGTAATCTCACCGACACAGCACGCGAAGAAATAGACTCCCTGCGCAGGCACACGAAAGCGCCTGTTCTTTACATAAATTTTTTTTAAATGACAAAACAAGGGGCCAGGAGGGGAGGGGGGAGGGGCGGGGCGGGGGTTGGCTTCCCCCCACCCCCCCCCCCCCCCCCCCCATCAGACCTGACGCTTGTTTGAGAATGTAATTCTTACATCGACAGGATTCGTATATCACTTTTTAACTGGCTGATTTTTTTAATGAAACGCGCGTTGCTGCCACTAAACTAAATTCCAGGGATCTTCATTCAAAACTATTTTTCCCCTGATCTGTTCGTCTCTTCTCGCAAAGCAGTATTTCCCGCGCCAACGGCGAGCGGCGTTCACAGATTAAGAAACACTAGGTCGTCTCTGTGAGAAGTAATTTGCCATAAAAAAAAGTTCAACGGTCCTTTCTGAACCAATGTTTGGATCCCCTGAATCAAAAATTCCTGGATTCGCCCCTGACAAAGGCCCAACCTCCGGCCTCGGGTACAGCCGGAAATTATCCACCACAAAAAAAGCATTCAGTGAGATGCTGAGGTCCTCGTCAAAGAAAATCAAGTCGAAGGAAATCGTCTCGACGAAGGACTAATGCTAAAAAAAACAACGAACTTTCAAAATTACATCTCGTTACTCGCGGTGGTCAGTCAAATTTTTTTTACTCTATATCTGACACATCGAATCCATAATTATATAGTTTCTATAGAACATAATCCGTTTACTGTTTGATTTGTAGATCGATTTGTTACAAGCGGTGACTGGGCTATAGACGAGATCACCACCTCAATCAAAACTACCGATCATGGGGACTGTTGTCCATTTAAATTCAGCGAGGTAGTCTACAAACTTAAAATGACAAGAAAGCCATTGTACCACGTCTTCTACCTCACGATACCCAGTTTGATGCTGATGGTCCTCGGCCTAACAAGCTTCCTTATTCCCGTGGAGAGTGGTGAAAGGATTGGCTTTGTCACCACCATCCTATTGGCTATGACTGTGTTTTTGCTCCTTATTCCGTCTTTTCTTCCGGAGAGTTCAGATGGTGTTCCAGTCCTTGGAATTGGGCTTCAGGCCACCATGATAATAATAGCCTTGGTGCTGTTTTGTAATATTTTCGTTCTAAAGTTGTTCTTTACCGAGGGAACTCCGCCAAAATGGGTACAGAACCTCTGCAGATTGTGCTGTCTTAAGAAGGGGAAAACCGTCCAGCGGATTCATGTATCTAAAGTAAGTTTGAGAGCTAAATCAAGCGCATCTGCGAACGCAGTTGAATTGGACGAGAGGTCTGGCGGAAAAAGCAACACGCCGACGGTTTGGGAGAAAACAGAGGATGATCTAACATGGCAACAGGTGTCAATCAAGCTTGACCAAGTGTTTTTCGTTCTTTTCGTGGTGATTGTTGTAATCACCCATGTTGTAATCTACACAGCTTAGCCTCTTCGCATGTTGTTTCACGTGTTGGTCACGTGATGCCTTTGAATGCTGTTCCGAAAAGACGGACTTTAAAGGGGAAGCTATGGCAACGCATCGCAACATCATTTGTTTAAATGAAATACTGGGAATGAGACAGCGAAACTATGAGTTTTGTTATTCTAAAATGTCTCAGTTCTTTTTCTGAGTGTCAGTAATTAAATCTCAGCGAATACTGCTTGCAAATCAAATAGGGTAATGTATAGCCTGTCCCAAGCGTTCAGATAGTGGAGAGCGGTCTGAACGCCTGGAACAGGCTAGGTAATGTAGCCCCACCTAAAAATTGGTCAGCCAAGTTTCAAGTTTTTGTTTCGTTCAGCTCATAAAACGGCCGATATTTTCTAAGAAAGCTTTAAATCTGAGTACATTTCGAAAATGTTTGTAAAGCGTGCACATGTTTGGCCGAACTAACTCGAGAGTTACAAATGTAGTTTGGGCTTTCCAAGTTGTTGTGTCACACATGCCTTCCCAAAACGTAACGAACCGATAGGCTCTTTCCTGAAGTACACGATTATTATAATGTCAATTTTTGCATTTTGTGAGCATGCTGGCCAATAAAATTATTTGTGGGGTGTTTTAAGCACTTGTTGTTGCTGAATTATTTATATTCTCGTTGTATACGATAATGTCTGTATCACATCTGGACTCTTCAGCAGCGGAAGCCTGGTAGTAATGGTCTCGTAATCTTCCTCAGGTCTCCAGCACCAAAAGGAACAGGTGCTTCCGAGGAGAAGAAAATGAAAAAAAAAATGAAGTTGATACATTTAACCTGAAAAGGAATGGACTCGTCAAAATAGGGGCCCCAAATTGTCTCCCCGACATTACTCTCCGTGTTTCTTTTCCTGGATACGTTGACAGCTCCTATTCCACCGCTCCGTCGAGTTCGGTCGTTCCTATAGTGCGAGGACATTTTCTGAACTGCTGGTAATTGAGCCTACGCACAAGCCAGCAACAGGAAAAATTGGAAGAATCAAACTCATCAATGTGGAGGAGTTTTGACCGAGCGGTAAACACCCCGACCTTCAGATCTTGAGGTCTGGGTTTAAGCCTTGCTCTTGCTCATGAGTTGTTTCCTTAGACATACTGCTAAGAGTAGATAGATAGCCCTGCGATGGACTAGGATCCTATCGAGGCGGAACGGAGTGACTCACAGCGCTATTTGTAGCTTCACGCTACGGAAAGAGGAGTACGCTCCGACCTAATGGGAGACTTGGCTTGCACACAGGCCTCACCTTACCTACGTTATCAACCCAACAAACTATGCTATTAAGACGTAAAGTACACTCAAAGTACGGTAAGTATATCGTGACATAGAGGCGAGAAATGCAGAATACAGCGCTTTATGATATATTCACTCCATTACTTGAAACGTACTTGATTAAAAAAGCCGGCATCGTCTGTTACAAATTACGTTAATGTAACCCACGGCCTGGCCTGTACCTTACGCATGCGCAAAACCATATCACCCTGGCAGTGGCAGCCATGGACAGCTGTTTCGCCTTTATTGGGGCAGAAAGTTTGTTTAATACAATTGGCAAGAACAAGTCACTGACCAAAAACTTCAGCTTATCCTTTCGAGTACTTTAAAAGATATATAACACATACAGACTGTCAGCTGTCTTTCAACCGACACCTCAAAAGACTGACCCACCCCTTACAGGAACAACTAGAAGGTCTTTCTAATCAGTTGATTTCCCTCTACAAGGCATACAAAACTGCCCGGTTAAGCATTGTCCGCGTTAGACACAGTTTGCTGATATATAATATATACAACAACGACAACAAGCTTTATTCGCAAGACTATAACAAAAAATTACAAAAGCTATTTATAACTTATTCTTAATTCTTTAATTAAATAAAATAAGAATACTAGTAAATCATCAGATTGCTTTCTTTTATTCACCTTATTCATACAGTGGACAGTGATTATTGCGAAGAGAAGTTTACCTCTCAATTCGATGCATGATGAACTGAATGAACGAAATTAAGTGAATGTTTATAAAATAGTCATTTGATTTTCTTCGCGGATGCCATAATAAAGTTTCTTTTGATAACAGTCGTGTAAACTGGATATTAGATTCTGTTTTAGTTTAGAACATATCAAACATTAGCTTGGACAATCTAGTAAAAAGTGACTTTCATCTTCGGTAGTTTTACAGTTACAGAGAATACATAGCCTTTCATCATTAACTCATCATTTTTATATGGAAGCCGCGATGTCAGGTCACTTGCCATAAAACTGTGACGTTTAATCAATTGAGGTTCGTTCCGGAGATCAGATCTTTTACAAACCTTTTCACTCAAAACCCATAAAATAGCCTACCGTATGGCATGAAAATGTTAATTATTTGAATTTTGTGCCGATTGTACTTATTGCAGTCTATCCGCGAGAGAAATAAATTTCCACAGAAGAACGCCGGCCTGCAGAAACTATACTTCCGTCAGTCCAATTAAGAACGCTGCTTTTTGATGGGAACTTGCGTTACTCGGGGAGATGTATGTCGGACATGAACAAGAACCATTGAAATTGGTTTTAAATAATAAAAAAAGCAGCAGCCCACGTTAAGATTAACGGTTTACATCAGCAAACAAAAGTGAACGGTACAAACCACGTGCTTACGAATGAATTGGCCGTTTCCTAGATGTCCCAAGCCTCTGTTTCAAAGCGAGGCTAAGTACAAAAAAGTCATTTTACGAGAAGGGTGTTGCACGAAGCCTCCCTTTGCAAGAGAGGGTGTTTGCAATTCGGAATTTTTTTGGTTTTTAGCTGACATCGCGGCTGCCATGTTTGCTAATAAGAATGACAGCGATACGTCCTCAGGGAACTAAACTGTTTGTTTGTTTGTAAATTTTTTGAAGCAAGACGTTGTTTGGACCTTTAACATGGCTGCCTTGTCACGTGGTTTCAAATAAAGAATACCGTCCACGTCAATCTTTGCGTTTTTTTACATGAATTTTTTCCTGCTGTGTAAACTTCCGCCGTTTAAAGGCAATATCGCAAAAATCTGTTCCTAGCAGAAATCGAAGTTATCTCCAACAAAAAAAACTACTCTTGTTTTCGCAAAACACAAATATAACTACCTCCAAATTTCATGTTACATCTACAGTTTATACAATGCTTTATGTAACTAATAAATACAGTACAAAACACGTGTCAGGTTTGTATCGAAGGGAATTAATTCGCTTTCTAAACAAGAATTTACTCCACTCTATCTTTGTTAGTTTATCGAAAACTCAATTAAATGCGATTTTGCAAAGACGCGCAGGTGATAGCGCACTTGAAACCGAGGCACTACTTCGAGAACTATAAAGAAATTCCTATGTACACACCATATACGATAACTGAAATAATGATGAATAATATGAAAAAAAAGCGGTCCATTTTTGTGGACACCCTTTGCCACGTGTAAAAATACTCATCCATCTTCTGGTTGTCCTGTTCCACCGGTGAATTTCTGCTTGACTCGGTCATGTCGATGCCCGCAACGGAAGCAGTTGATTTCAAAGCATAATGCGATGGGGCCACTGCGCTACCAACACGAGTCTGCTGCTTTCCTCTGCGTTTTCTTCTACCGCAGAAGCGGGAAATCGTCTGTACCCAGTCTGGAGGCGTTCCTTCTCTGAAGTAGATCCATTGGACGAAGATATTGGCAAACAGGATTAGGGTGATTATAATCATGGTGCCTTCAAGGAGTACTCCAAGGATCGGAAGTGCTTCTGAAGTGACTGGCAACCATGAAGGGATGATGAGTAAGAAGACTGTCATGGCGAGAAGAACAGTGGTGACGAATCCAATGCGTTCTCCGCTTTCAACATGGATCAGAAAGCTAGTCAGGGCAATAACAGTCAGAATAACGCAAGGGATGGTGATATAGAACGTGTAATAAAGCGATTTGCGTTTCATTGAAATTTTGAACTCAGCTTCGCTGAAGTTAAACCTGCAGCAGTCTCCGTGGTCGGTTTCGGTGATTCTAGATGAAATGTTTACTATCTGCCAATTTCCGCTTTCTACAAAACGGTCTGAAATGAAGAAACAATGGCACAGCTTAGTCATAAGATAGAAAATTGGAGCAAATCAGTGTCTTCTTGTCTAACGACACAAATTGGTGGCAAGGTTCCAGCCGGACATGTACATCTGGGGGAGTTCGATTAATAGCCACTCGGGCATTGAGGAGCTGGGAAGAGGAGAACTCCTTTGTGAAAAGGTAGGGATACACTTTAGGAAATTGGAATTGTTAATGGCAATTATTAAGATGGGGAGTGGGCAACGAGGAAAGAGGAAAAATAAAAAGTGGCAACAAAAGCCTCCTTAATCCTTTCTTAGCCCTATGAGTGAGCCAGTTATTCATTACCTGTTTCGCTCTTTTTTTTTTTTCATTTCACTGTTCCCAGCCTCTTCCCAGAGCTACTACCCCGAGCACGTTTCCGTTCCATATTCCCCGTTTAAGGCTAGAGGGGAAAATCCTATTGTTCTCTCTTTATCCTAAGGGATACCAATCGAGGTGTGGTTCAAGCTACTTTCTCAAGGCACCGGGCGAAATCTTCGATCGCAGCTGAAAGATTTCACCGACCACTTCATTCATAAGGAATCGTTCAAAATCAGTCCTCTGTTTATACACAATTTTGACCCGGCTACACGGCTAAATTTTCGTCAGTTAAGGTGGTTTCGTGTGAACAGAACACCTAAACGGACGAATTTTAAACCGGTCGAAAATTTGTTCGGCGCCGTGTGAACGGTGCCCCAGTCTGACTCGTCCCCAGTCGTCTCCCATTATTAGTATTCGGCGTGGAAGACTAGAACGCGCTCTTTAACAAAGGGGATGACGCGCGCATAACCCAAGCACTTCCCTAGTAAATAATTAATGAGTAGAGAGAACTTAGAGACGACTGGGGACGAGTCAGGTGCCACAGTTACCTTAGTCTCCCGCACAGCCGTTTTTGTCTCGTCACGTAACGCTTCTCCGAGGAGAGTTGGGTGACGTGACAAAAACGGCTGTGAGGGAGACTACAGTTTACTTTCTCTTTTGACCGTCTGATGCTTACTATGTGGTGCTGCACAGCCAAAAGGGATAATTTCGTCCCTTAGACCTAAAATTATCCTGAGCAACCTAAGTGATACCAAAATCTGCCATTTAAACTCCTAACGAAGTTATATCGCTCCCGGGGGGGGGGGGGTATGCCCCTTTTCTTTTAAACGCCGGGGGGTCCTTGACAAACTTGTTTTTTAACAAATTACACCCTACCGGGTTTAACCCAAACCCCCTTTCGCGGGACTCTCCATCAAAAGACCTTTTTTACAATTTTTTTTCTGGTGTCCTTGAACAACTTGATTCTTAACAAATTCAGCCCATACGAGTATGAACCAAACGCCATTTCGCAGGACTGCTCATCAAAAGGCCATTTGATGAGCAGTCCTGCGAAATGGCGTTTGGTTCATACTCGTATGGGCTGAATTTGAGTATGAACCAAACGCCATTTCGCAGGACTGCTCATCAAAAGGCCATTTGTCAACATTCATTTGGCAGTTGACTTTGAATGTGGCTGGTCCGCTCCAAAGGCATCTGCCTTCGTTATTCACCGCGACGTCGGTGACAAACTTCGATGGACCCCCCGCCAAGTTGATTTCATCATCACCACTGGAAATACATAAAACGAAAATCGTTAAACCAAAAACTACCAGTTAAAACTGATAACAATTTTTAAAACAAAGGCTACCAACACTCACTTGTTAAATAGAGCTATATCCGGAACCCAAATTTCGTTAGGGGCGAAATGGATGCGATCTAAGCCACCGTAGTCGTTTATGTTCCACGAGAGAAATTCGTTGTCCCACGCCTGAGAAATAAATTACGTAAAACTGTATCATATGGCGGATTGGTCCCTGCTGTTTTTCAAGTCATGTTCAGGGGCGCGCGTAGCTAGGAAGGAGCATAGCTGAAGGCGTCCTGGGGTGCCAGTGTTCGCTCCCTCTCCCACCCATTTTTTCAAGTCTAAAAACTTTACAATTATTGTTATATCCAGGGTGTTCGCAGAAACAATCATTTAAAAGCTCGCTTTGTTTTGTCGGTGGTTCTTCTATGGGCCAGAATTCGGTTCATGTAGACAACATATTTCTTCTTTTTCGCTGCAGGACTCGTGTTAGCCTCCCACGCAGACGTTCTTACGAGTTCGTAACGCAATCAGGCTAGACTCATCTTAACTATGCAGCTTCCTGTACTTTGCAGGCGCGCCTCCCTAAGCCTTCCCCCAAGCCAATTGCTTATCCCAAGCAATGTCTTTTACAAAATCACAGCATGGATAGTCTATCGACATGACAATCCCGTAATTACAGCGAATGTGACATGAGCAGTGTGACCCCCACCCGCCTCCCTCCCTTCCCCCGCAGTAAGATCGATACCTGGTGCTAGCCGCCCCTGTCACGGTGTCCTTCTTAGAATATCGTGTGGTATGGCTCTTGAAAGAATACCCTGGGTACCAGAGGTTTTTCTCGCTCCCGGCGGGAATTTTCGGTGTTGGTCGAAGGCCAAAGCCACGAGCGGCGAAGCGCGGGTCACTATAATGACTTGACAGAAACCGGAAACCGCGCTAGGAAAGTCTCCGACACCCAGGGTACTGAAAGAACTAATTAAGTTTGCAATATCTCACCTGTGTAACCCAAGTATCTACAACTATTAATTGCTCTTGATTATCCTGTTAGAGAAAAGGAATATAAAGAGAAATGTATTAAAAAAAAGAAGGTCTTGTGGTTCTTCAAGTATAAGATGTTTGCTCTCAGTCGACTTTACCGTAAAGCATTGGTTGTTATGGCAAGTTATCCGAAACTTGCATATGCACAGACTCGTCCTTGGGGCCCGTTTCTCGACGGAAAGTCCCAATACCTCTTCAGGACGGAAATGAAAGTGCGCGTCCTAGCTAAACTTGCCCATTTTGTTTTGGTAACTGATAGTTTTGTCACGTTCTCTGCTTAACTGCTGAAACCCCTGTCTTGAATGTAAATAATAATAGCTGCTATCCTGGTTCGTTTATCAGCGGGCCCGCTTTTGAGAAAAGGCCTACCCTGCGGGAAGTTGTTGTTCCTTCTTACTTAACTTTTATTTTACTTTGTTTCATTTGTGATTATATTGATTGTTTTGGTGCTGAAATCTTCATGTCGAAGATCAAGTCAATAAAGTTGTTGTTTTTGTTGCCTATTGTCCCTTGACCCTCCCGTCAGCTTCTTATTGTACCAGATCCCGCCTCGCTTCACGCACCTCGCTTTGACCAATCAAACAACTTTTTAATTCTGAAGTAAACGCAGTAATTACAAATTATCAAAAAGGTTGTATTTACAAGTTAAAAAGGTGTACCAAAGATTATTTGACGTACCACTTTGACGAGTCTACCCACTCGTAAAGAAAATTGCACTGTCACTTCCCTCCTCCCCTCGCGGACTGGGCGAACTTTTCTGTCATAGTTATTCAGTAGGTCTGCTCGAATGTGGTGTTCCCATGAAGAATTTGTTGAACACAGAGATCCTAACAAGAAAAGAAGTCTTTTTAATGCTACTGTGGGAAAAATTAAAAGAAACAAGAAACAACTGTATCATCAGACTGGACATCCCAAAGGGGATTTGTTCGGAATTCGAGTTGGAGTGAGTTGAATGCGTAGAAAAAGTAATACTTGGGAGGCGAAAGCGAAGCGAAAGAAAAGGAGAGGGCAAAAAGAGGCCGGAGGAATGAGGGATGAGTTGGAGAGGAAGAGAGAGAGGGATCCAGCAAGAGTAGCCTGCGTAGATGGTGGGATCGTTCGCGCGAGGAACGTTTTGGAATAAAAGAGGAGCTTCGATTGACGTCTGGAGAATGGTGAAGAGACGCTTTGCGAAAATAACGGCTTCGTCACAAAAACTCCGCCAGCTATGCAGGAAGAGGAGGAAAGGTAGCCTACGTAGCAAGCGTTTCCATGCAAGTTCGACCAGAAGGTTGGTACCCGAGAGGAAAAAGGGGGAGGGTGGGGAGGAAGAGCTTGCTAAACAGGCTAGAGAAACAGACTCTGGGAAGAGACAAAGTAGCTTCAATAGAAAGAAGGCAGAAATAGGAAGGAACAGAACGCAGAGAATTTGAAAGGGATAAAGAAGACTAAATGTCAATAAGTTACTCTCCGAAATAAATATTAATGTATTGGTTTGTATTTTAAACGCGTCAAATTACCCCACATTATTTGGCGCGAACTTCTGCCAGCGTCGTAAACACGCGAGGTTTTTGGGGGGAATAATATCACCTCAGCGTTGTGTGATCAGTATGACGCGATAGTTAAATATTTTGTACGGCTGCCAAATGAACATGTAAACGCTTCTAAGGCTCAAAACATACTATGTACATTATTTGACTATATTCTACTGGCCTTTCAGAAAGGAAAACCTCAAAGAGAAGACTGCCGTATGTCCTCTATGTTATAGAGAAGTATTTAAAAACGTCACTTGCTGTGTGACAGAGGGTGCGGGAAAAAAACATTTCGCAATGAGTTTGATCACTGGATAAATATCAACCACTCAACGGTGATGAGGATTTGTTCATTCGTCATTTTTGATGAGAAGCTGGGAGCGATAAATGAATTAACCCCCAAATTCAATTTTTAAAAAAATCAAGTTTATAAATATGTTTTTTTACAGTTAGCAAGATAAAACTACGCAGTGCAAGTTTCCGTAAACAAACAGGGTTACTCAACGAGAGCCACACAAGAGTTGTGATTATTTGCTCAAGTATCTGGTTTTTAAAATCGCATCGTCGACGTCTGCGACTTTGTACAAGAAAAATAGCTAGCAGACAGGGATAAATTACTTCTTTTTTTTTTAGGCTAAATGCCATTTTCAATTGCCAAATTAGTCACCCAATTGACTTAAACATATATCACAGTATTAGCATAGATATAAGTCACAAATGAGTCTATGTAATTCTACCTACCGTCAAATAGAGAGAAAATCTGGAGAAGCGTTAGAGAGATTGTAATCTGGTTCATTGCGGAACTTGTAACAGTCCTTTTTTCTCTCAACTATGGCTCTAATCTGCGTTTAAACAGTAGAAGAATTGAAGCGATGTTTGTTCGAGCATCCGATCTCTCACGCTACAAGAGTGTGAATCTTAAGACTAAAATATGCGCGTTATTCAAATCTTTATGCTCTATCAAATATCTGTAACCTACTTACCATTCGAGTCACGCTTTTGCGCACATTTATTACCGCTCGGTGACGTCAAGGGCAAATCTCGGACCTATATTGATTGTTACATTTCGTGGGAAATTACAAATGTACAACAGTTCTGTATATATATATATATTATATAAAGCAGATAAAAGGTAAGGAGTTGTGACAAAAAGTTTGGGAGTTTGACAAGATTGTCCGTTGAAATAACTTTGCGTGAAATAATCTCATAAATACACTGTTCTGTATTTTCCGTGGTGTTAAACTATTCTGAGTTGCTAGGCAACCGAAGTAAGCCCTAAGTAGGCAAGCGGAAAGGTGGCTAACTGGGGTCGGGTGGAGGACACGTATAATTTTCAAAAATGATCTAGAATTCGAGCTTATTAATTATATTGGCTGATCATATCAATGTGCATTATGTCACATTTTTAGTTTGGCTAACCACAATGTTTGACGTGACTAGAGTCAATATAACACAACTGGTTCTTTTAAATACCCGATCCTTGATATTTAATGACGTTTTTTTCACGCCCAGCACTTAAAATTATGTTAGCTGGATGTAGTAGCAATAGAGTGTCGAGTCATGCGTTCATAACTGTCGTATAACCTCACGCAAGATCGCTTTCTCTAAGATGTTAGTGAACAGACAGAAATGAGCGCAATAAAAACTCAAGTCAAAAGTCTAATACTTTATCTTTCAAACTAATTTTATTGAATGTTTTTGCACATAATTCCTCGGTAAGTCCGACTACTTCCAAGCATCAAAACTGCTGTACACAAACGCAGATAAAACAAATCACAGGAGGATTTATTTTTTTGTTACTTTTAATAGATCTTAATATGATGAAGAGAATAATGCCTTAATGAAAAAAGCTGTGTGACGTGCACTTTTTTCATTTTTCCTTTCTTTTTCTGGGAGAAAACAACAGAGGGTGACTTTGTTTGCACCTATCAGGATTACGAAGCAAAATTTCTGGTCTGATTGATGCACGTGGGTCTAGCTTTTTTTCATTTTAATTTTCGCCTTTAAAGCCAAGAAAAAAAGGCAAACAATTGTTTTATAAAATGACAAACAAACAAATGCCTGCTGAATTAGATAACACATTTTTTTCAATTCAACAAATAATGAACATGCACTGACATCTCCATCTTCTTCGGCAGGCGATCATGTGCAACCATATGGAGTTTATATTTGCTTTTCAACTGTGCACGAGATTGTACACCGGTGTGCAAGTGCTTCAACCAGCTCACTTAATACCCGGCCAGTGTTCGACAAGAGATCCGGTACTGCTCATTGTGATATTTCCCGCTTTTAAACAATTATATTGGACCAGAGTGAGCAAAATCTCTCGGTTTCACAGTGGCCATCAGAGCAGTTCTGTGCGTTGGCAATGCAGAAGACAAGAGGTAAATAATCGATCTGCGAACAGGGGTTTAATCGTTGTTTTCTCATTCAATGATCAGTATGCTTGTTTGACCCTTGTTTGTGCCTGCGAAATTTTTAACAGGTACTAAAAACCGTTACGTGTGGATTTGAAGATTCATTTTCGTTATCACAAGCTGGTAAAATATATACTGCCTCCAGACAAATGCATTTATTTAATTTGAAAAGAAAAGGTACAATAAGTAGTCTATATACTTAGTGAGTGCCTTAACCCTCCAGCTTAGAAGTTTGGAGTCCCAACGTATATACGTACCGTTCATGGTTCTGTCGTATCCTAAATAATGATTTTTTGTGGTTGAAAGCTTTTATTAAGAGATTAGGTAGATGTAGTAGCCACAGCATGCAAAATGAGGGGGACGAATGAACATCTTCTCCACTCCACCTTCCCCTCTTTGCCTCGCAACATCTTAAAGAGCATCTGCTGTATAAACGGCGTAAGATGTCAAAGAAATCAGAACGAATATTACGAAAAACGCACGATCCATTATTGTAGACACTCTTTGCCAGGTGAGATGGTCGTCTCCTTTCTTGTCACAATGTTCAGTTGTTGAAGTGGTGTCGATATTGGACCCAGTCATCTCAATGGTTACCATAGAAGCAATGGATTTCTCAGCCTTTGACAAAGGACCCTCAGCACCTTGCGCGTGAATCTGCTGAATATTTTGACGTCTTCGTCCGATGCAAAGACAACAGATGCGTTCAACCCAGTCTGGAGGCGTTCCCTCTTTGAAGTACACTCTCAGCACCCCGATATTGGCGAATAACACCAGAGTTATTATAATCATGGTGGCTTCAAGAAGCACTCCGAGGATGGGAAGACCGTCTGAAGTGACTGGCAACCACGATGGAATGATGAGTAAGAAAACTGTCATGGCGAGAAGAACAGTGGTGACGAATCCAATGCGTTCCCCGCTTTCAACATGAATCAGGAAGCTACTAAAGGCAAGAATCGTGAGAATGACGCACGGGATGGTAACGTAGAACGTGTAGTAGAGCGATTTGCGTTTCATTTTTATGGTATATTCAACCTCGCTGAAGTTAAACCTGCAACAGTTTCCATGGTCAGTTTCGGAGAGTCTGGACGTGATCTCTTCTATGCGCCAGTTTCCGCTTTCCACAAAACGATCTGCAAAAAAAGGTTGAAGCAGGTTTGTACCCAGGCGCTATTTATGTGTTTTTGAGGTGACACAAGATTGGGGCCATGAGTAGGTTGAGGCGCGTGGGGTCTCATGGGAAGGGGCAAGAACACACTCCGCTGCAATTTTCAAACATGCACAATGGAGGGCGTGATCGATCAATCGATAATTTGATGTTTTTTCCTAGTTTTCCCAGTTTAGTTTACTTTACCATTCCCTATTTCTCTTAGATGACTTAAACGTTGAATTTTAGAAATGTGCTTGAGAATCACATTGAAAAGGGAATTAGCTAGATCCAAGCTTTAATCTACTTGTGTAGTCCGAGCCAACATATACCTACAAAATTGTGCGCTTCTCAGTTTATAGTTAACGTCTTCAAGTATAATTTGCCAGTGGAGCTCAGTGACTACTGTGCTGAGACCCCAACGGATATTAAAATTAGAAAATGGGAGCTGGGGCGCCCCTCGCCCTAAGGACGGGATTGGACTAACAACTTGAAAGCAGCAACGGTTCCTAACACTAATTAAAGATGATACGACAACGTTTCAGCGAAAAGTGCAGTCAATACACCCTGTGACTTACTTGTAAGTTGGCTTTTGTCCTTGAATAGTTTGAGTTTTAATAGGTTTTTTCCGAAAGTGTAGGAGCCAAATGCGAGTATGCATTGCTGCTCGTCAAATGGCCATTGGTCGATCTTCATTTTACAGTTGACCTTGAACGTAGCTGGTCCTCCCCAACGGCACATTCCTCTGTCATCAACTACAACATCTGTGACAAACTTGCTTGGACCTCCAGCAAGATTGATATTGTCATCACCGCTGTAGAGGAAGAAACAATGCAGTGAATCTTAGTTACTAATCTGAGTATAGTCAACTCCTTTGTCGCGGACACCGCAGAGACCTTGAGTTAGTATCCTCAAAAGCTAGAGCCCGTAATAGACATTTTCACGGTTTTTTTTTTAACTTTTGACATGGACATGTTATGGAAAATCCGTCGACAACACAGGAAGGAGCGCCTTAATATTAGTGGATACGCCAAATTTAAAAGTGATTGCTCTTAAGCGAGCGACAATATGGCTGCACAAAGTTGTAAAAATTTACAGACGTTTGTATGGTGGGCAGCCTAGTCTCTATTCGTTCTCCCTTGCCCCGTTGCTCGGTGACGTCACAGCTCACAGTAGAGTCTAGGATTCACCAAGCCGAGAACGCCTAAGGACCAGGCCGTACGGTGGGGTAAGTTTGTGCCCCACCATTTTCAACAAATCACTTTCAAACTTGGCAGTTTTACTCATCTTAAGGCGCTCTTTTCAGTCGTGTTGACGTATTTTCCCGAACTTGTCCATGTGAAAATTGAGAAAACCGTGAAAAGGTCTATAGTGGAAGTTTATCTTCAGTCAAACATTTGCAATTTATTTTTGCGTGGGGTTTAGCTGCTCTCTAGAGAGGATATCCTCTCTTGCTGCTGTCCGGATTATAGTGTCCGTAAGGCGAGAGTTAACTCTACAAGCTTTAGTTTCATAAAATTGCAACCTAAAGTGTTCAAGGTCTGACTATGATTCCAGTAAGATTTGGTTAGATATTTAGTACAACTGTTTTAATATTGTCGTCAATTTTTCACATCTAATTTTGAAGCATATTTCAGTGATTCACTGAACTTTTCGACAGACTACGAATTAGTTATCAAGCAAGAGAGCAAACTCGTTCCCAGAGTTCTCTCTCTCCTACCGACGGGTAGGAGAGAACCCTGGGAACGAGGTTGGTAAGAGCTGAGAATCAGAATTATTGTTATTCTCTCTCGTTATAAGAGATTATCACATAAATAAATGAAGACTTAACTACTTTTGATTAAGTCTTTCTGATCCTTCAAAGAAATGAAAAGGGTTTAAGTGCTAAATCAAACGAATTCTAAGATTTAATTTTTTTGAGGAGCTTTCAAGATTCCTTACTTGTTATAAAGAGCAATGTCGGGTACCCAAATTTCACCAGGAGAGAAAAAAATACGGTCTAGACCACCATAATCGCTGGAATTCCAAGTTAGAAATGGGTTTCGCCAATGCTGCAAGCAAACAAGGAATAAGTTTAGAAAAGTCTTCGAAAAGAAGCTTTACTCTCATTTTTTTATTTAAAAAAACGAAAAGACGGGTCTTCGTTTCGAATCTTGATGAGGTCACCAAGTTAAAAATTACAAAAAAGAGGTTAGTTGTTATTCAGAAAAAGAAGATTGGGGACAAGCGTAAATTTTGCAAAAGAAAAAAGGTTAAACTAAATATAATGAGCATTAAAAATGCTGGGAAAATTATCAACGCAACATTAAAAACTAAACCAAGCTAAATTTCCTCAATTATGTTCAATCATCAATTAGAAATTTAAACTCAAGTTAAAGGCAGTGGTTACAGAGGACTTAGAAAGTTTTACATTCAAGGGAAAGCTTAAATTCACCCTCTTCCTAAGAAGAACAGCCTAACAAACGTGTTGTCAAGTAACTAAGTACATACTAGAAATCATACATAATTTTAACCTAACGGGCTACTAAGCTGAATGTAGGGTGTGGATATTTATGCGAATGCTTTAATGAAAACTAGGAGAAATGTGATTATCCTATTTTCACCTGTATAACCCACGTGTCCAGTACTACAAGTTGCTCTTTATTGTCCTATTACACACACAAAAAAAAGTTAGTAAAATATCAAAATGCTTTGCTTGCCCTTGTGCCCAATCGGCAAACTCAAATGACTGGGGCCCCAATCCTTATGGAGCGACACCGTGACTACTTCTGATTCACATTCTTCACAGAGGTGAAGTTAGATTCGATCACACAAGCAAAATAGAAAGCTACCATCATTAAGAAAGGAATCAAAACGGTTTTTACAACAGCTAAGCGATTTCTCACGCGCTGGTTGGTCGACGGTTATAGCCGATAAGAGTACAGACCATCAGAACAGAAACTGAAACAACTCGCCCGGGGCTCCTGGTTCCACTTGTAATGAGTTTTGAGCATTTTAACATCATTTTTGGTATGGTCGTTAAAAAAAATATATAGACCATGGAAAACTGTTGTCGATTTGTTAAATCAAGAAATGTTCATAGTTACCACTTTGACAAGTCTGCCAACTCTCAGCGCAAAGGACACTTCAACAGCCTTTTTTCCTCTAATAGCCGGGCGAACTTTTTTGTCGTAGTTTTCTAGCAGATCTGCGCGGATCTTGTGCTCCCAAGATGAACTGGTAGAACGGCATAAAACCCGGCCTATGAAAAAGCAATCAGATCATGATAGCAGAACAGTTTTGCATGAATTCTTATAAATATAACCTTACTGAACTGACAAAATTGTAAAAAAGACGATGGCTTCTACCGCAAGTAAAGATCAAGATTTTTAAAAGTCACAGTGAAACCCCGCCTTACGTTCACTTTTTTTGGCGCCTGACGAAAACCGCCATACATTTTCTTGTAAAAAAAAAAACCTCGTTAATACGGCCACCCAGTTAATACGGCCAAATTTTTTGGCCCGTTGGTGACCGTATTAACGGGGTTTTACTGTATAAAAAAAACTCTGACTCCTTTTGCCGCTGAAAGTTTGAATGCTTATCTGCTGTTTACAAATCAGAGGGTAGTGCTCATGAATGCAGAGTTAACATGGAACCAAAGGTAGCAGCTATCTATACTAAAACTTAGCTTTTCGTATATGTCTCTCTCTCTCTCTCTCTCTCTCTTTTTTTTTTTTCGTTTAAATCTGTCTCCTATCCAGGGCCTTTCCTTTTCTTTGACAAACAGCTGAAAATAACGGGTTCGTCGCCAAAACTCTCACACGCAAAAAAACTCCGCCAGCTACGCAGGAAGGCAAGAAACGGTAGCTTGCGTAGCGAGCGTTTCCCCGCAAGTTCGACCATAAAGTTGGGACTCGAAAGCGAAACCTGGGGGAGGGAGGGAGCGAAACGCTTTCTGCACAGACTGAAGAAACAGACGCGGGGAAGAGACAAAGTAGCTAGAAAGAAGGCAGAAATAGGAAGGAACAGAATGCAGGGAATTAGAAAGCCTAAGGAAAACAAGTTATAGAGATTAAATGTCAAAAATTTACTTTCCGAAATAAACATAGATGTATTGGTTTTTATTTTTGTATTTTTAATTGTATTTCAATTTTCCCACTTTTCTGGCGCGAACTTATACCAGCATCGTAATAAACACGCAAGGATTTTTTGTGAATAATATCACCTCGGCTTTGTGTGATCAGTATGACGCGCTGCTCAAACATTTTGTATGGCTTCCAAATGAACATTAAAATACATCTAATGTTTGAAACATACTATGTACATTGGTTGACTACTGGCGTTTCAGAAAAAGACAGTGGAGCCTCAAAGAGAAACTGATATGTCATCTCTGATAAAGAGAATTATTATATGGAGGAGAGTGTTTTACCGGGAACTAAACCACTCGTAGATTCCATACGCCACTTCATCCGGGACCCAAGTGGCGTATTTTCCGTATGTCACCTTTGTGAGTGTCGTATCGTTCAATGACGTCACGATTCCCACCTTTTGCTTTTGTTGAATTGGTTTCTCCATATAATAAAAAGAACATTACACGTTGGCTCGAAGATTTGAATTTTATGTTCTCGTGGCAAGAACAATATCTCACTCGTTCGCTTCGCTCACTCGTGAGATATTGTTCTTGCCACTCGAACATAAAATTCATATCTTCTCGCCACCGTGTAATATCCTCTATATATTTAAAAAACGCCACTCACTGTGTGACAGAGGATGCGGAAAAAAAAACATTTCGCAATCAGTTTGATCACTGGATAAATAAGCAGTGATGAGGATTTGTTCGTTCGTCATTTTTGCTGAAAAGTTGGGAGCGATAAATATATTAACCCTCTGTGATGGGCCACTGTCATATTCCAATTATTAAAAAAAATTATACGTATATATATATATATATATTTTTTAATTTTGCAAAATAAAACTACGTAGTGCATGTTGCCGTAAAACAAACAGTGTTACACAACGAGAGTCACATAAGAGTTGTGATTATTTGCTCAAGTATTGAAGCTTAATTAAAAAATTGCATTGTCCACGTCTGCGACTTTGGACAAGAAAAATAGCTGGGAGACAGGGAATACTATAAATTACTTATTTCTTTACAGGCTCAAGGCCATTTTTAATTGCCAAATTGCCGTAAAGTTCCGAAAGTAACGACCCTCGTTACTTCGGAGGCTCGCTACTTTCAGGGGGTCGTTGCTTTCGGATTGCTAAAACGTGTACTCCACATGGGCACTTCTAAAAATAAAATCGCAAAAAAAATGTGAAAGGAATACTTTAGAAAAAAAGGTAATGTATTTCCTGTAATTTGAGGGTTATAAATTGAATGGCAAATAATCATTATTAATAAACCTCGGATCATTGTGGCATTTAATTTGTTCAGGATATCTATCATGTCCGTTATTTTTTTCAAAAAGGGAAATTAGTTTTGAGGTCTCTACTTTCGGAGGGTCGTTATTTTCGGGGGGATTGCTACTTTCGGGATTTGCTAACACCTGTGACATTTTATCGCTTCTTTCGGAGGTTCGCTACTTGCGAGGGGTCGTTACTTTCGTTACTGTTTACGGTAATTACGGTAGTTACACAACTGACTTGAACATATCTCACAGTGTTAGCATGTATTTAAGCCACAAATGAGTGTACGTAATTCTACTTACTGTCAAATAGAGAGAAAATCTGGAGGAGCGTTAGAGAGATTGTAATCTGGTCCATTGTCTTTTTTTCTTTTTTTTTTGGTCAATTATGACCCTAATCTGCGTGATGTCTTCTTCTAGTTATTCTAACATATTCCCGGCCTCAGCGTTCAGAATTGTTCAGAAATGCCCTAATTTGCGTTTAAACAGTAGAAGAATTGAAGCTACGTTTGTTTGAGCATCCGATCTCTCACGCTGGTGTGTGCACCGCAGACTAGAATATGCGCGTTATTCAAATATTAGCTAATATTTAAGCTCGGTCACGTATTCATAACCTACTTACCATTCGAGTCACGCTTGTGCGCACATTTATTTAGAGTTCCCCCACTCCGTAACGTCAGGGGAACCTCAGGGCACATTTACATTGTGCGGCGCCGGGAAATTACACAAAGGTAAGGAATTCTGGCACAAACGTTTGGCAGTGGTATTCTGGCGTGTTTAACTATTCTGGCCATGGTTGCTAGGCAACCGGGTGAGTCGGAAAGGTAGGCGACTGGGATAGTTAATGATCTAGCATTTGAGCTTATTGATTATATTGGCTGACTATATCAAAACGTATTGTTAACAGAAATGTGCATTAAGTCACCTCTCTAACCTGATCTAGGTAGTTATAAACGGACCAGCCTGATTGTCTTACGATTATCTTAAGTTAGTTAAGTAAGTCTTTTAAATACCCGACCCTTAATGTTTAATGACGTTTTTTTCCCTCCCAGCTCTTAGAAATATGTTAGCTGGACGTGGTAGTAATAGGGTATCGAGTCATGCGCTCTAACCGTCGTATAACCTTAACAGACAGAAATAAGCGCAGTCAAAAGTCTAATACTTTATATTTCAAAAGAATTGATTGTATGATTTTGCACATTCATTCCTCTGTTAGTCGAACTGCATTGCAAGCATCGAAAAAAGAAGTGGTGATGGGGCTTAAAAGAAACTACAGGACCAGAACTTGTGAGAGGTTAGGCGTCCTCGAACTACGGTCTAGAGCTGCTTACATCAATTGAAGAAAGGATGCAACTATGGCGAAAGGTCGAAGATGGAAAGATTTTTTATCAGTTTTAGTATTCACTTAATATTTTAATCTTCAGTATTTTCTTAAAGGAGGAATAAATAGACAAGTTTATGATATGGGTGAGTGGTTCGGTATCAAGTCAGTAGAATAGACTCCTTAATGACTGTCATTGGAATCCGGTCGTAGCTAGCTGCTTTGCTTGGAAGGAATGTTTTCGCAATTTCAGAGACCAGACCTCATCTTGGGTTGTGGAGTTGAAGAATATTGACTGTGTAAAGGAACCATTAAAAAAAACTTCAGTGTGAAGCTGAGAACTGGGGGGAGGGGGGATTGTGACGTGACTATAAAGGATGGTATATTTAGGCTAGAAAGTCTCTCAGGACCCGGGACCATGTTGACGTTGGTAAATTTCAAGGTTAAAACCATGATCGTCTAAGGCATGAAAAGGTAAAGTGTGATTAGGGATCGAAACCACGCATGGCTGATAAAAAAATAAGTATTTAAATAGATACTATGAATATTATAGAATGCTAAAGCACATCAACACTACGTAGCTGTACTTAACTGGGACGCCAAATTGTCTATTTAATAACCATCCTGTCCAAAACGAAATAAGCGGCTATTTTCCCGTTTCTTCTCGCTTCTTCAAACATAGGACGCTGCTCTTCAATCTTGTCAAGGGTTTCTTGTGCCAGATCTTCCGCATTAACAAAAATTCCAGGGGGCTTAATTCTGCTTGCACTTCTGAAGATCTTGTCTTTTTACTTCCAATCGCGAAGGCGACAAAAGATGGTCCTTGGACGTCTTGCGGAGTCAGTTGCAGCATATGCTTTTCTGACTCGATCAGCTCGCTCAATATGCGGTTCTTCATCGAGGTCAAGCTTCTCTTTGAGTATCTCCTTCACTTTGGTTTCGGTCTTGTCCCAGGTTTCCGCTTCTTCCTCTCGAATGCCGTCTATTGGAATATTTTTCCTTCTACTTTGGTTCTCCAGCCGGATATACAATCTTTTCAGTGTAATAATATTCGAGGGAACCGCACATCATTTCAATCTCTTCTTCGACTTCATGTAGTCGGGATGAGCATGGTTTCAAGTCCGTGATGTCTTCCTGGGAGAACTCAAGGCTCTCCTTCAACTCGCGATTGTCTTTCTCGGAAGTATCTTAGCGACTAGTCTAGCTTTAAATTCTGCGACTTAGCCGATGACGGAATCCAGCCGTGCGTTTACGTTGGCCAACAGTGAGTTTTACATGAAATATTATAAATATAACCTTATTAAACTGACAAAATTGCAAAAGAGACGATGGCTTTTACTGCAATTAAAGATCTAGATTTTTTAAAAAAGAAAGAGAACTCTGACCACCTTTTGTCGCTGTAGTTTAAAATGTTTATCTGCTGAGTGGTTACCGGTAAGAATAGTTGACTCACGAATGTAGAGTTAACATGGAAACAAAGGTAGCAGCAATTTATACGATAACTTGGCTTTTCGTATATCTCGAGCTCGTTAAAATTCCAAAGAACTAAAATTAAAGCTACAACATGGATTAGCATTGTTGAATTCTGTTTTAATTTAATTTTATCCTTGAAATAAGTTGCAAAGCCATGAGCAATGATCCTGACACTTCTTAGGCTGGGTTTACAGAAATCAGTCAAGCCCAGGCCACAATCAAAAGGTAATCTAGAAAGACCCTAATGATCGAACATCATATTGCATGCCTTGTTTTACAATATTTCGGCAAGACAAACAGAGTCTCAAAACCACCCCCTCTAAATATTCCTCAATTAATAAGGCAAGCAAAAATAGGGCCTATTTCACGTTCTAGTGACTCGCGGCAAAAATTAATCAATAGTTATATTTCAAAGATAACTTCCCTTTAGGTGTAAAATCTTAAAATGAAAAGCATGTAAAAATTAAATATACTATGCCACTTGATGTTTGTCTGGGATGATCACAAATATATTAAGGTGACGTCTTCATTTTCCATCATAGTTTAAAAGATCTTTTTAAAACTAACAACGTCAGTCAGTAGCGCATCACCTGAACAAACGGACGACAGCTAAATCATGATTAATAACGCGATGTTTGTTCTCAAATTTTCTAGCCTTTACTTACAACGTTCATTATTACATGCAATATAATTATGTATCGTACCTCTACGTTTTTCAATTTTCTCCTTTGTAAAGTTTTAAGGTCAGTTTCAATATTATTCACTAAAGGTTTCACTCCCTCCCTCTCTATTTGCAGATCCGTACTAAAATGTTAAATTCAAGTAACAGTGGATCTCGAAATAAAATACAAATTTCAATTTGTAAATATTGGAAACGCGTACTCTTCTGAGGAGAACGCAAAAGCGCTTTAATTAATTTAAATAAACGGTTACTGCTTTGAGTTTACCTTGGTTTCAGAATATCCTTGCAAACATTCAGCGAAACTTGATAGTATTAAGAACATTTTTAACGAAATAAACTATACTTTGATCAGATACTACTTATTTGAGAAGGGTTGGCTATGTCGTTGACCTAATAATAAAAAAACCCTAAAATGTGTGTAAATCATGGAGGACTGTTCAAACGGTTGCAACATCCTGCCAATATTTTGAAACTTCGTCGTAAAATGGCTAAAACGTGAATCTTTCTTAATCTAATTATCATGAGTTGGTTCTGGAAGCAAAATGATAAGTAATGGGTAAGTTATTGCACGATCTTGTTCTAAAGTTATAAAACAAAATGGCTGACGAATTTTGAACCAAGGTATTCTTCTTTTGGAATCACCGTAAGTTTAAACCAAAAACGGTTTGTTTGACTTGGTTGAAGTCAGATTACAACAGGCAAAGTAAATCAAATATCATTTCTTGCCGGTAACTAAACTAATTTTATAGGCTATAAAAAAGAAAATCTACGATACATGATAATAAAATATAGTAAACTAATAATGTCAAATAATGAGGTGTACATAATGTAGCAAAGAAATGTAGTTAATAGTGTACGGTGATATTTTATTCAGCTCCGGTGTAAGGTTAAGCACAAATTAAACTTACCATAAAAAGCAGAGAGAAATAATGGGAGGACCATTGAAAACATGATGGAGTTTCTGGAGGCTTGACGCATCGCGAATCTGCCGATGCACTTTTTCTGGGCAAATCGGTTCAGAAGTCTTTATACAGTTAATTTTCTGATGTTTTAGTTCGTGTGAATAATTTAACCCGTAACGGAGGCGGAGGGCGGAACTTTTGCAGTATTTTGATTTCTCAAGGTGGCTCGATTCACTATAAGTTTGAAGAAAATAAAATGTGCATGTGTTGATAATGCGTTAAATTTGAGGATTATGTGACGTCATATTTACAAATACCGGTCGATCCAAAGAATACGCCCATAATATCAGAAAAATCAAGAAGAGGTAAAATGTACTGGAATACGATGAAGGATGAGTTACTTACCAAAGAGATCTAACCACACCTTCACAATACTGAAATTAACCCAACTTACATGACTAAGGCAAATTAAATACATGTCTTGATCATTATGCGCAATTCCGGCCAAATAAAATATATTGGGTTTCCGATCAATTAATTCACTTTGTTTCGGATGATTAATGATATGGCTAAAGTAATTTTATTAATATTTAGATCATGCAACCAGTTGATATGATTTGGCATTGGCCACGACTTATATACTTATATCCATACGCCTCTGCAAACAACGGGAGATATTGGATCTGGTAAAAAGCTAAGAGCTAGGAGCCTCGAGGCCTAGTCTTCAGTTCCCTGTGTTTCTCTGCTTACCCTCACCTGAGTCAACAAGATGTTTGATTTTATTTGTACTCTGTGATAACGATCTTTAAAGGTGTGTCATAGAGCAATGTAGTTAAGAATTACTAATACCCAAACGGGTTTAGAGGTAATCATTATGATTTATGCTTTAATGACTCCAGGCACAATTTCACTATATATTGCGTAAAAGTACATTGCTACAACTACTAATAAACCCTCTTCAACGGGTAGTACATTAAAAGCATTATTTTTCGTTGATTTCCACCCTGTCTCTTAAATATCTAGCCAAGATTTCATTCAATCAAAAAGTGACTCAATCAAGTTATAGTCCTTAGTTCAATAATTATTTGTGATTTTTTGGATGATTAATCGAGTGTTTTCAATGTGTAAAATTTAAGGAGGGGGGAGATGTTTGAAATTTGGAGCAAAAGGGAAAATGTTGGATTTGGGGGTTGTTAAAAATTGAAAGATGAAGTGAGTAATTAGTAGACCGAATTACCAGATATAGTCCACCACCACAACAAGGTGCCTCTGATCCCATTAGCGGACTAACTGGTTTATGTGTATACCTATTCCAACTCATATATTTCCTTCCCAAATCAACATCATTTCCCCCAAATTTTAACCAGACTCCCCCCTTAAGGGAGTTTTAAAAAGGCATGTAAATTTAAAAAGTGATCGCTGCGTCATTTTTTTTTCTGATTTTGCGACCTTCTTTCCCGCCAAAACAGTTTCCAGTACTTTGAAGTAACAAAGAGTTCAGGTGAAAGATTAAAAACTTGAACATCCATTTCCCCAAGGCTTTTACGACATGATTTATAACATTACTGGGAGACATTTGCCAGATTGCTCAAGGCGGCCGCGCAGTTTTAATGCCCCCTAATGTGAATGTGAATTTGAGCTAGACTAATAAGTTCATCACTCTGGTCATTACGTCCCCATCCTCGGAGACCCAGGGGCAGTCAGTCGGGCCGGGAGAAAAGGCGCGACGAAAGTTTTCAAGCACACGCGGAAGAGCCCCTGGGTACCGACTCTCACCGGACCATTTCCAAACGGTCAAGTGAATGCTGGCTCCTGATTGGGCACAAAAAATGCTTTGTATTATTGTGCCCAATCGGCGAACATGTTTCTCGTGAGTTCTTTTCGTGAGTTCGTACACGATGGGTATTATGTCGCCACAGTTGCCCGGTTCGTTCACCAAGCTTGTGCGTACAAGGGAAACTTCCATTTTCTACTTTCCTAACCAGAAACGAAGGACCTACCGATGAGTCGAAAAACGTTTCGGATGCTATCAGCAGGAACAATTCATTTTGCACTGAGAAAATTCTGTTTCTGACGGATCACAATGTATCGTAAATAATCAGATAATAGGAAGTTTAAGATGCGGCGGCGACGAGATAATAAAAAAGTAATAGCTTGACAAGGCAAAACAACAACTTTGCACGTGCATCACGCATTTTGCAGATTTCTTTGCCGTCACTGCACGACTACCACGTGAAGATGCCTAATTTCAGGTTTTGTGAAGGAGGTAAACAAACAATGACAAAATTTTCTTTCTCTTTATGAACTTGGATATGGTTGATAGAAAATCAGCTCCAGAAGAGTTCGCTTGCATTTGACAAAGTAAGCGAGTTGGGAGAATCACGATAGAGACTTGAAAAATGTGAATTCACTTTTCATGCGACGTTTTCGTGGCTGTCAGCTGTCGTGGAATCTTAAACTCCTTAAGATTTACGAAGGCATGATCGATGCAAGTATGAATACCTGTTGTAAGCTCAAGCTTGTATTTTTGGAAAAGCGTCTTTAGTTTTCGGGTAGACAGTGGTAGTCTTTACACTAGAGCCTAAATAAGCTAAGAAATATTTCAAGACAAGTAAGTTTTAATTACTTCAAGTAAAATAAAGCTTCACACACAACCGATTCTTTTTTACTTCAGGTTATTTTCCCACGCAACAAAATTAAGATTGATTGACATGTCTCGCCTTTCTCAAAGCTCAAGAAACCGCAAAACCGCAAGTCAGCTAAGTAGGTCATAAGGATGGTTTTCAAGTCGCTTGAAACTTTCTTGAACCGTTTCAACTTTCCGACTTTAATAAGATGCAAAGCAAAGTTACTTGAGATTTTACTTAGGCCTTCACACACGAATTTTTGGTTAAGTAAAACTTAGCGGCTCTTAAGTCTTACTTAACAGCCTAGTGTAAAGACAACCAACCAGTATTTTGAAATAAAGTGTTTGTATCAAACTGAAAGTTTCCTGACTGCGTGCATTTGTTTGGTGCATGAGCCAGACAAGCCGTGATCGAGTCAATAGCTATCGCGTCGTGTACGAACTCACGAAAAGAACTCAGGAGATGCTGTTCCCCGATTGGGCACAATAATACAAAGCATTTTTTGTGCCCAATCAGGAGCCAGCATTCACTTGACCGTTTGGAAATGGTCCGGTGAGAGTCGGTACCCAGGGGCTCTTCCGCCTGTGCTTGAAAACTGACTGACTGCCCCTGGGTCTCCGAGGATGTTACGTCCCTTACTCTGTACGAACAGTGTACGGGTTTTTCAACGTCTCACAAAATTGTCATGTGAACAAATGGAGTGAAACTGGGTTTACGGTTTATCTTTAACCGATAAGACTAGAAAGTCTAACTGTTTTAATAATTAGCAGGCGTCAATACAATTTTTGATTTAGTTTTACTAAGTGTGGTCAACTTCTGTTTATTAATTATTACCAGACAGAACCAGAAAATATTAGTTTTGGTAATTAGCCTGAGAAAACGGCCGAAATTTCGCAACGCTACCACACTGACACGTCCACTTTTACTCACTTTTCGTGGTAAGTTTAAAGGCATGAAATTTGACTTTTCAACACTGTCAAACGAGGCTTTCTCAACACGAAAAAACTTCCCGCGAAAGGAATTGGTCGTGGGATCGACGATTTCCGTCGCTCTCTCGTGTCCGCCCCGAGAAGAGAGAGGAGGAGGAGGGCGGGAAGAGCGTGGGCTCAGTTCCCTATCAGCGGTTGGTAATCAAGCCTAAATTGTTCGTGGTGATCGAAAAACTTGACAAATAGCTTCCTTGTCAGCAAATTCTTGGCCCCGTGGGAAGGAGGCAACATTGTTGGCCAACAACTCCCAGCATTGTTGGACGTTATTTGTTGCGTCCTGTCGAGAAGTCGACTATCAAAACGTGAACACTGTCCTCAGCGCAAAGACTCAAAACACATGTTCGTGTCTCATTGTCACGTGTTCATGTCAATCAAAGAAAATCCGGAAGCGGAGGCACACGTCCGTTTGCACACTCTGTTGCATGTTGTTGCTTGTTGTTGCGTGTTGTTGGGAATTGTTGCGCAAAGTTTGAACCCGGTCAAACGTTTGAGCCAACAACTCCCCAATTTTTTTTTGTTCCCTGATCGCCGAAGCTTAGCGCAACAATGTTGCCGTTTGCACTGCTCTTTCAACACTCTTGGGGCCACGCATGCGCATTACACCTGGTCTCCAAAGCATTATGGGTTGTATCCTCCCCACGATGCACTGCATGTCCCAACATTGTTAGGAGTTGTTGCACCCGTTTGCACATCACTGCCAACACGGAGGCAACAACTCCCATCATTGTTGGCCCACCAATGTTGGGAGTTGTTTGGTCCATTTGCAAGTAGATTTACAAGGAGCAGGCGGCGGTGTTTTCAAAGCTAAGACACTGGCTCCAGAAATGAGCGAGTTATAAGAACAATTCCCTTTTATTATCTGATAAAACATTATGAGAGTCAATTAAATTATGTTTTCCCTTAAACGTAAAAATTGCCAGAGAGTAAGCAAAATTGAAAGTTGTGGTCGTTTAATTAGTTACTTCATTACTTTGATGTAAATTTGAAAAAAAACTGTGTATATCACCCTTTTGTGTATTTTACAGGTGTTTTATGCTAATTGTTTTTCCATAAGTATATTTCAATAGTACATATTTTTGACATATCTCAGTACTGCATATATGCGATAAGTTATATCCACTAATTATAAAGAAGATATTTGTTTGCCGCGCACCTTTTTCCCGATATTGCTTTTAAGAGCCATTTGTCTTAAAAGAGGAATAAAGATAAAAATTATGTACATTTAGATTCATAAAGTTTGGGCATTTTTAATTCCAAATAATAGAGCTAAATGGTCGAATGATAAATTTCACAATGGTGCAATGACAATTTTTGCCAATTAAGGTCTACGCCGTTGTTTAGCATCTTAAGATCAGACTGTATTGACCGATCGGGATCGATCGATGCCTCATGAAAAATAAATTAACTTTTGCTGCTATCCTGTCGTTTCTCTTTTCCATTTGTTCGGTGAATAAGGAAGGCAAATCCACAAACCAAAATCCCTATAAGCAAAAACAAAAATCCAAAGACGAACAAGATCACCATGGTTTTTTTGTCGATGTGTACACATGAGTCACCGTTGTTGTTCCTTCCCCCTGCCGAATACATTTTATGGGCGCATTCGAAGGCAATGATGAGGAATGTTATAGCTGGAAAGAGGAAAAGAGTTGTGGTGATGAGAAGGCCACAAATGCTCAAATCAAGCCTCTTACAGCATCTCATTTTTCCTGGCAGACTTCGATAATAGTGTCTCTTAACGTTGTTTTGATCCAGAGTGCTTGTTCTGTATCCGTCCTCAAACAAAATATACTTAAGATTGTTTTCCTTCGTTTGTGGAATATTGAAGTGTAGTTGTTAATGAACAATTCAGTGGCAATTTGTTTGAAAAGTTATCCAGCTTAAATATACTGGTGTTTCCTTTTACAACCGGCTGATTTGCTGCCCGTAAAGAGAATTAAAAGTTTATCAAGTTGGTTGATGAGTCAAAATCTACCAGCCTTTCTCGGTCCTTCTTGTATACTGAGCCCGATTCAGTATTAAAATTAATTTAGCCAGAACGCATTCAGACGGCCAGATTACTGTCAGGTTAGTTTGAGACTAATATGGAACTAGATGACAACAAATTCCAGATGGCTGTGAATCGGCTTATTAAAATTGTTTACATATAAAAAACTGATTCCGCTGTCCTACTAATTGCAAGTTAATAAAGGTCAGTGTAAGCAAACAGTCGGGTAGACTTGATAAGCGTTTGTAGTTCAGGTGAATATGAATTCACACATCTGACTTAAACATTTCAGTTCAGTCTTGGGAAAAATCCTAATATGCATGGAACGATCGATTCAACTGAAAGGTTTTAGGCAGCCCTTTTCTCCGTGTGTTGCTCTTCACATACAAGACTTTTAAAATTTATTTTATTTTGTTTAGGTACGACCGGTAAACAAAACTCTCTAGAGGCACATTTAATTTACTGCGCATCACTTCACTCTAATGCATGTTGTCTATTTCTTTTCAATATTTTTTACCTTTCTTTTCGATACAACCCATCCATTAATTCTACTCAAAATTTGGTATCAGGTTCAGAAGTGCTAAGATTTTGATTAGACTGGGTTATTATCTCTGGCGAAGGGTGATTGGCTGAGAATTAAATTAGCTGTGTTTCCTTTAGAAAAAACAGCAGGTGTCTGGGCCAGCTATAGAAATTAGCCAAATAAAGACTTTTGATGTTTTTCCCGAGATAGTCTTGTACTCAGATCCGACTGAAGATGGCCAAAAATAAAAACAGAAGTTTAAAAGCTAGTTTAATGCTATCGTTGTGATGGTTAGCGCTTCGCTGTCATAAAGGAGAAGGGAGGGAGGGGGGAGGGAGAAATGATAAACGAAGAAAAAACTAACATTTATGCACCTCGCTCACTTAATAAGTACATTTCTAGGCTGATCTCTGTATTCTGTGACATATAATTAATTAACCTGTATGGGTTCACTTTTCGTCAAAGATCTATTTATATATAAGCTATATAAAACGTCTTCTTGAGTAATATTAAGAATTAAAAGGTCTCCTGAGCGCTCTTCATCCTTGTTAAGACACACGTTTGATCTGGCTCAGTATGTGAGCGATGCATGACTGACAAAAATTTCATGACAGTTTCGGTAGAGACCAGTTCAACTAAACATTTTCCGAAGGTGCATCATATAAACAGAAGGTAATGTGAAAAATTTGGAAGAAAACACGCGTCTTCTATAACTGATTCAATGCTTTAGTGGGGATAGGGGCGTTGTAGGCCTTTAACACACTCTTCCTCAGCAAATGAGCACTCTCAGAATTACGAACATCGCAGTAAACTATCTGCTTGTTTATATTCTTTCCCTCCTCTGCTTCTGTTTTTGCTGTGTTGTGTTAAACAGCTTTTTGGGTGGAGTATGCCTTATAAGGAGCTGCGGCGCGCATTGGCCGTTTAAACGCTACGCGTGGGACTGGGTCAGAGTCCATTCCTACAAACAGTCCCATAGTGCAATTCGACGCAACACTGATCCAGTCTCCCTCGATCTATATCCAATTATTTTCTAGAAGTTTAGTCCGTCATTCATCATTTTTCATTTCGTATATCTCGGCTATGAAAAATTGCACAGACCTGAATCTTGGCGAGGGTCTTTGCATATTCACTTCCTTTCATTTCCCATGCTTTAGCTTCCCAGCATGCACCTGAGGGCACCCAGGTCTAAAAATACCCAGCGTTTACATGCATAAACCATACTTCAATTTTAAATAAATAAAACAATCAACAACATCACTTGATTCCGTATTATGAGAAGCAAAAGTGTGATTTATTTATTTTAATTCCTGTATTTGAGAACCATTTCTTGATGAAAGCGGCGATAAATTAACTTTGATCCTTTCCTTTGATGACGAGAACTGAGCAACGTAGCTTACACATATTTGAAAAATTGGCGTAAGTTTTGCGGTTTTCGTTTAACTTAAAAAATACAACGACGTCTTACTTGGAGGCCACTAACTTTACATGGTCGGACATTTCAGAGTGCCTGGAAGACCTGTTCAAACAAATCATAACCGAATAATTTAAAACTGTCGTTTCGGCTAAAGATAATGAGAAATGTTTTCTTCTCAAGTCTGGATGTCACAGTAAGCCATTAGTTTATATAAACATTGTCACATACAAACATTATCATTAGAATTCAAAAGGGATAATGCCTGTTCTTAGATCAATACCCGACGATATGCTAATAAAAAGGAACCTAACATTACGCCTTGTCACTGACATCAATTATATTCAGAAATGAAAGGCAATGTTTCCTCTCTAAAACGTTTAGTCTTTCAATACATTATGTATTACATTGCGCGCGCGACCAACAGAAAAAATGAGACCTGAAAAAAATTGTTATTTAAATATAGCATTGAGCAACTTGATATGAACTAATAGATAAAAATTTCTGAAGGAAGCCTCGAACTTGCTCGCGCTCGGACACGCAAAAAAAGCTCTGACAAAAAAGACTCTAATAAAAGTCCCTCTTGATCGACACTGCATGAAAGCCTCGTTGTGAATCTTGACTGTCCGGTTCACTGAGTCTCAGTTGCTTGGAGTTAAATTCAGCTCGTTTTATAATTCTCCAAACAAAGCTGTCACACTAAAGATACCATGAACAAAATCTGAGCAACATTGTATCCTACTAGAAAACAAGACTTTCTGGAAAGTAATACAAAAATCTCAGCAAGTGATAGTAAGAGCGCTGCCTTCGGTGTATTTATACTTTCAACCCGAATATTTGCGCCAAAATCCCAAGTTCGTCATTACAGCAGGCCACCAAGTCTTCAACTCCCTGCGGCATTCAAAAGTCCACTTATGGACAAAGATACTCTCTTAATATTGTTCATGTTTTGATGATCGCTTAGTGCAAACTAGACTATAAAGAATGCATGCCTCAATCAACTTCCCGTATTGAAGCATAATCTTGATATGATATTTGATTTGATAATTGAGTTTGATAAGGAATAACCTCTCGATTATCAAAAAAAAAATCGTTCGTCACAGATCTTCCTAAAGTCGGGTCAGACAGCAAATGTTGCTGCAGTTTTCATTGATCTGATTTCCTCTCTTTTTGTACGCCATGAATCGGCACACACATGAAGTGTTAGGCACACAGTACAAATAGCAAACAAAAGGAAAACAAATCCACTTCCCACTAGAATACGGGAAAGTTCCTCGTCGACTTTGCCGCAGTAAGATCTGTCCAGGATATCTTTCTTTGTGTTGAATAATCTTGAGCATCGAAATCCAACGTTAAAAAATATAACACTTGGAGCAAGGAAAAGAGAGGAAGCGATCGCCAGGCCCCAAACTGCAAAGTTTGCCATGGGGAATGCGGTTCCAATTTTTACTCCAGGTATCGCTGAATCTTTGCAAAGCATAGGTAATCAAGATAAACATAAGCAGCCATTTTTGCACTTTTGGGTGAGAGAAGTGCGAAAACGAAGCTGAAAACAAGCTGAATCTAATACTTCGCCTCTCTATTTAGCAGCGGTGGGAATCTCAGAACTGTATGTGTCTTTCCAATTCGCTTGCCCGTTGCACAGACAACCGCAAGTCGTAAATGATTTTACACTGGTTGTCCTGTTATCAGGCAGAATAACGGTGAGGGTGTTGATGGACTCAGAGAAAACATCTTCGTAGTTGTGCGTTATTAGTATGCTAAAAACGCCAGAAAAGCAATTGATTACACGGAATACCGAGCTTTTTACGTCCGGGGCGGTCTTTCGATCACGCTACAAGTGATTAAAAATTAAAATAAAAGTTGTTGTCACGATAGTTTTATTTTCTTGCTATTTGAAGAAGATTGAACGATAAATCCCCCGGCACGGGGGCGTCAGTTTTATAAGCTTGCTCCAGGCCGATCGGTTTTGCCATCCGTTGTGGAAATACTTTTTTGGCCTGCAGGCATTAATGGCAAAATTCAAAAGCCGCCCGCGCAAGAGGAATTATTCTTAATAACTTTGCGGTTCATTAATATCTTTGATTCCCTTTCATTTGGCTTAAAATTGAATATTCCTCACGTACGAAGAATGCTTTAGATAAACCGTTCACACGATCATATGTACGTAGCATATTGTTAATATCTAACGTAATTGTATTTCCGAACGGAAATCGCACGCTTTCTGAGCAGTCAAGAGTGCATATAAGAGTACAGATCTCTTTCCTCCCCTGTTGCCACATTTGCAACACTAAGTGATATGTTTTGTCGTGTTCAGAGAAACATCTGTAACATATCGTAACATATTATTTACGAGTAGTCAAATTGACGGTCGATCGTTTCACCATCAGAAACGTTAAGGACCAGCTGGTCTAAATTGGATTCATTTTCCATTTCCAACTTTTCAATAACAAAATTGCCACTCCATTTGAAATAAATAGAATGTATGCTTATTTATAGCGTTCTTTGGCGGCATCCAATTATAGGCTGTGTTTTAAAAGACGCAAATTCGAATCTGATTCTGATCGTGTTTATTTAATTGACCTCTTGATCGAACTTATCTAGTTACAAAATTCGGCCTTCTTTTTGTCTTTTTTTTGACGTGCCGAAGCTACTAAGCAATATTTTGTTGGTTATAAATAAATAAGGAATACTAAAAAAGAAACCTAGTGACCTACATTTTCTCGTGGTACTGTCCCGATTGTTCAAAAGTTGGATAACACTACTTGATCCGTTGAATAAATGCGAAGGAAACCAATTGAGTTATCTACGGCGTAGGGAAAACTGATCCGCTTGGAGTAATAGCACTATCCACCTTTTAAACAAGTACAGTGGAGCACAGCTGCAAGTAATGCTGCACACAAAGTTACACGGTTAACTTTGAGTCTGTGATCATGAATGAATTCCTATTAAGATATGAACATTCGAATTGTGCCAAGAGCTATTGTGGCCCTTGATTGTGCTTACCATACTGTAGCCTCTCACTCAGGCGTTTTTAGGGGAGCTCGTATTTACGAACCATACTGGGGAGGACACAATTCCCTACCCCGCCCCCGCTTGAGTCAGGATAGTAACATGCACTTGAGGCTTTCTGTCGTGCCGCGGTCACCAAGTAAACAGCAAAACAAGATGGCGGGGTGACTGAAGAATCAAATGGTTTTTCCTAGGACGTAGCTTTTAATTCCTTGCTTTTGCTAAGGCAAAAAAAGTGCGAATACATGTCCTATAAAGCTTCGTTTCTCTGTATCTTCGAGAAGTAGGACAAAAGTGTGTTAAACTCGGGAGAGCGTAGTTAAGTTATGGGCAGCGGAGCGTCTGCCAACAGAAGAGGTTCTGTGGTGATAAGCCCGAGAGCGGAAGCCATCACTAAGCTGAAGGAGAATGGAGTGAGTACATGCACAGTTTATCAGTCTAATTAACATTTCAAAGTTTGCACTATATTAAAAAAATATTGCTTCTCGGCCGTCTGGCCAAACTGTCTAAAATCAAGTTTAGATTGCTTATCTGTTCCCGGTACAAGTTATATCATGTAAATACGAAGACTAGTTCTTTGTTTTACTAAATCAGTGGCCATTTTGTGAAATTTGAATTCAGAAACTAATTGATCGGTAACTTTTCAAATGTATTAAATGCATTTTTGATACCCTTATTTTGACAAGAGGATACGGCGCTTATTTGAAGCGGAAGCCTTTGTCACAGCGTATTATTAGAAGAACAGCACTGGAAGCAACTGTGCATTATTGTCCTTGTAGGGTAGTATTGTGAAGAAAATTTAAATTAAAAGAAGAGTATTCAAAGACAGTTGAACACGGTTTTCAAATAGACGCCTGCTCAATACGGACATCTCGTTATTATGGAGAGTTTTCCTTGTTGAGAATGTAAGCCCTCACATTTTCTCAAATTCAACTGCTTAGTACAGACACACCATTAATACGGACTTTTTTCTATGCGACCCCCCCCCCCCCCCCCCCCCCCCGCCCCTTTTTAACCGGGGTTGTTTTTGTTTTTTGTTGAGGTCTAATCCCTTTTTATTGTTTTGTTTTTTTTTTTGGGTCGACGTTTTTTTTATTTTACACGGTTTTGTTAGTTTGGGGGTGGTGTATGGGGGGTTTGCCAACCTCGGTGCAAAAGAGGAAAAGGTAAACAACAAAGAAAAAAACTGAAAATCCCCGATCCGTTCTCGAACCTTAAAAAAAAGGTTTTCTAAAGAGGTTTAACCAGGTTTTTCAAATGGACCCTTCCTCAAACCGAACTCCCCGTATTTATGGGAGTTTTTCTTTTTTAGAAAGGAACGCCCCCCATTTTCTTTAATTTAACCTCCTAAGACCACCCCCCCCTTAATACCGGCTTTTTTTTATGGGGCCCCCCCCCCCCCCTTCCCCCCAGTGTCCTTATTAACAGGGTTTGATTGTAATGTTATGTAGAGTTAACTGCCTTGTAATGTGACTGTATTATTTTTTGGCAGCAACTGATGTTAGATTCACCAGCTTTGATAGATTTGGGGCATGGTACAGTGCGCTATCGACACCCCGATGAAAAACGAGAAAAGGATAACACAAAAGTGAAAACTGGATACTTCTATCATCCTCGTCTGGATGACTTCAGTGAAGGTACCTGCCGTGAAAAATTTGCCGGCATATTTTGTTAATGGAGAATGTTAAATGGCTGCCAAATGCCTTATGACTTTGAAGTTTAGTGATAAGGGTCTGGAAACTGAGAGAATCAGGTTCCATTTAGGGTCATTATACTGGGAAACTTTCTTGAAACTTGATTCACTCAGTTTCTTTACCGTAATCGCTAAACTTCAGAGTCATTGGGTGTTTGGTGGTTGTTCAGCATTCTGCAAAATACCCCTGCTGGTAAAAAATTGCCCCTCTTTGTTCGTAGAATGAAGTATTATTGAAGTCACTTACACCTGTGTATTTCAAGCTTCCATTTCTTCAGTTGATTTGACTCAGTATTACTTAAGCACACCGTAAAAACTGTGAATGCAAAAAATGAAGTAAAATACTTGTTTGTAGTAAACAACAGTATCCTATTACATGCACTTACACTTACTGTAAGTTGTAATCACAAATAATTGATCTAAATCAAAACACACTATATTACAATCATGTCTAGAACCCTAACTAGCTAACGATAAACTAGTTGGCTATTACAAGCATGGCTAAGGAGTTGAACTTGGAACTGTGAGGCAAATTCCAGGTTTTAGTCAGATTAGCAGGACTTGAATGAACAACAGCAAAAATGTTGCTGCAAAGTATACAGTAGGGGTTATTAATTTTTGTTTGCAAAATTTGCTTGACTAATGCACAGCATGGTTAATTTTTTTGTTCTTATTACTCTTTTAGATGCTGAAGTGCGACCTGATGACAGTTTTAAATTCCACTATGTTTTCAAAGGACCCAAAAAGGATGGAAAAGTGAAGCGTCTGTATTATGTGTATGGAACACATCTATCAGCCAAAGATGAAGGAATAAAACAAGAGCCTTACAGACCTGTGGGAAAGGGCTACAACTGGCCTGAATCATACAGAAAGGCCAATAACTTGTACTATGAGCTGACATTCCCAGAACAAGGTAAAATCAGCTCTCCGATTTCCACTTAACCCTGGTTAGTAACATCTGCAAACTGCTAAGGTCCTTTTTCTGGGCCCCTAAAAGACTTAACTGATTAGCGGAAGTACATTTCAAATTTCTCTTCAACCTGGGGTCAATTTGATACAACTTTTACAAGAACTTAGTGTAATCTACAAGTGTAGCTATTGTTTTCAGTCTCCAAAACAATGGCTGCACTTGTAAATTTCACTTGTAATAGTTTTATTGAATTGACCCCTGATTAGCCAACTGAACAATGGCTTTTTTAACAGTCCAACCATGGCATGTACTAACATTAGCTGGACCCCTGAACAAGGGTTTTGGCCCTGGCTTACAGACGAAATTAACCAGAAGTTTAGTTTTGTTTGTGGCGTAGGCTAGATCACCACAGGCATTTTTAGTTGGCAAATCCATTTTGATAACAAAAATTCCATAATCTGGATGATACCACAAAATTAATGCTTAATTTCAAATATCATGCAGAGCCCCTGAAACTTTTAATGTTGAACAAGTGTTTAGGACAGTATTAATTTAGTATCGTATACACTGTACTGATAATTGTCAAATCTACTCCACCAAAAAAATATAATTTTAACCTCTTTTGCCCCATATTATTTCCTGATGTTTTATACATGCTATCAGAAACCATGTCCGCTAAGGGACGAACCATTAGAAAACTTATGGGGGGGTGGCGGGCGAAGTACAAAAAAATATTTGCGCAAGGGAAAATTAAATGAAAAAAAATTCATGCACGCCAATTAACCCTAAAAAATATTCATGCAATGGCCTAAATAAAATTCATGCAAAGAATTTGATAACGAAAAAAAAATACTTGCAGCTTGAAAGTTCCCCTCCCCCCCCCATATCTTTTCAAATGGTCGGTCCCTAAATGCAAATCAAAGGACCTTGGTGTTTTAATCCACTTCAGCAGAAGTTTTGTTATCCTCTTTAGGTGAAGGTGAAGAGGACTTTACAGATTCTGACAGTGTAATAACAGGGGCAGACTCACCTGAACTAGCTGATTCTGTTCCTGATAAGGATAATATGAGGTAAGGAACTCTGTTCATTAAGTATCATGAATCAAAGTTGTGAGTGGGTCGTCCTTCTTCCTCCCCTGTGCTTGTGGCTTGATGTGCTAGGATTAGGTACAGTACCGCTCAAAAGTAAGAAACCCCCCCGTCACGATGATATAATTCTTGTTGCACACGATTTGATTCCTGTAGCACAGTATGTAAATAAAATGGCAGAACACCCTAAAAATTATAACTATCAAGACTAGAATTCTTGTGCAATTTTAAGAATCGAGCTTTAGGAAGTGGTGATGATTAATTTGCCAACAAAATGACTTTCAAAACCACTGCGGCTTGTAGACTGTAAAAACTCTGGGTGAATATTTGGCTTTTCACACTACGTGGAATTAGTTGGTTTCATGCATGAGGGACTCAGAGATAATTTAGGCCAAAAATTGCCACTTCACTAAAGCACTGTGAAATACAAGAAACACACAAGAATATTGTGTAGCCGGGGACACTATTCTTGTCTTGCAGGAAAGGAGGTATACACGACTGGAAACTTAGAGTACTGTTTAGGGATGCCCCGCTTTACCTACCCCTGCTCCCATGGAGGCAAATTTGTTGATTACTGTCTAAATCTTAACTTGACCTTACTAAAGAGAGTTTACTAAAATCTTTACCTTGAATATATCCTCTTTTATGTACACATTGTTAAGAAAACTTTGAAGACAAATAAATCATTCATGGCATCACTAGACTGCAAAACAGTCCGTATTTTTGCGGGTGTGTGAGGCTCGCACTTCGCATGCGTAAGACTCTTTCGCCAGGCTTTACCAATTTCTTTACTGATTTTGAGAAAAAACCGACTGTTTTGCAGTCTAAGGCATCACTTTTACAATGGGTTACTGATATTTAGTGGTAGTTAACTTTTTCAAAGTACCATTCATTACACCACGTGAGTACTTGGACTTGCATGAATGAAATTTCTTTTTTCTTTTTAGGATTGTCCTGGAAGAGATGGAAACAGTTGATTCTCTCAAAATGAGGATGTCTTTACGTCTCTTGATACCATCTGTCAATTTTCACATTTTATACAACAAAAAGGAGCTGAGGTAAAGCCATGTGATAATTCTTTGTTTTTTCTATTTGTTTATTAAACAATATTTATCATTTAAGCAATGGAGAGGAGAAGTGTGATGTCACGTTACAATGGTAGCACTATTTCTGGATGATGACAAAACCAACGATGATGGTGACGGCAAGGAGATCGGCAAAAAATGATATGTTTATGTTGTAGTTAATTTTTTATCTTAGGTAATTTTTCTTTTTCTTTTGTTTTTGGGTATGGTAATGTATGCTAATGAAGCTGAAACAAACAAAAAAAAGGAAAAAATACCTGAGATAAAAAATTAACTACAACATTAATTTATATTAACAAACAACAACTTTGCACATGCATCACGCTATTTTGTACATTTTTTGCCGTCGTTGCACCACTATGACGTGAAACTAATTTCACGAGCCCACTTTATGGAGTAGGTGAACACAACAAAAAAATTGTTCCTTTCATTTTCTAAGCTTAGATAACGTTAGCTATGGTCCCAAAGAAAATTTCGCCAAGATTTGCCAAATTAAATGAAATTGAATAAGATCAGTGAAGTTTGAAATAGTGCGAATAGACTTTGAAGTGACTTTTTCGGTTTGTTGTCATACAAAAATTTTGCTACCCTGGCAACATGACGTAACGACTTCTCCTCTTTATACACCGCACTTGCTATGGGTTTACCGGCATGATAACCCATGCACGATGTTGGGAGAACACTCGAAAAGGTCGTAAATCACAAGCAGAGGGCGCCGTGGTAATTGCAATTTAGGCAATTGCAAATTTACCCAAAAAGAATTTCGGGACTTCAATGGGATTCAAACCCATAGCCTCTGCGTTAGTGCAGCAGTGCTCTACCAACTAAGCTATAAAGACCCATGCATTGGGAGCAGGCCAATTTGTTGAGTTCATCTTAACCCGTGAAAGGAATGAAGCATAGGGTATTTAAATTTTGTGAACTGTGGAAATACAAGTTATTTTAAATGAAGACTTGATTGTCATGCTGTGCTCTAAGAAAAGTTCACGGGAACCCAGTGCTTAGAAATCCAAGGTGCCCAGCATATGAGATTTATGAAAAAGCTAACCCAAGATTTCCTACTTGCTCAAGAGCAAATATAAGGTGTCAGGGGCTACTGGGCACTTTTAGAGCACAGCCTCACAAACAAAAAACATTAGGAATTTGACAAAAAACAAGCTTAAGTAGTAGGTGATTAAAAAAATATGGGACCCAAGGATAAAATTGAACCTCAAGTGTGATATGCTCTACAATACAAGGATTAAGTACATGTGCAAATCTCCAAAATATGTGAGAAGAAAATGCACAAAATTGGCAGCTTTACAGTGTTCATGGGCAAAGCTTTTTTCTGTCCATACAAAAATTAATACATCAGGCCCTACTTATTCAAAAGTTGGATAGTGCTATTCACCAGATAAATCACTACCCAATGGATTAGGGAAACCAATAATTGAGTTATCCAACTAACAGACATTTCTCCAGTGGATAGGGTCATTCACCTTTTGAACAACTGGGGTCAGTAGATGTTATCAAGAGTAGCACTTTTTTCAAAGGACTGATTGGCTAGTTGCCTTGTTCACAAATCTGACAAGTTTAGTGAGAAGTTTTAGCTAAATAGCATAGTGCACAAATGACATCAGAGTGACTAATTTGCAATTTTTGTCTGAGTTTTGTCATTTTTCACATTTTAATGACAAAAGACAGACAAACATGACATTTTCATGACAAAAGTTAGACAAACATGAGGAATTCGCTAGTGTTAATTTCAGTTTGTTTGTCTGAGTTTCGGGTCTATAAATAGTAACTGCACACAGCGCTATTTACTATCACCATAATTTCTATTAATTATATTATTTTTGTTGTGGTGCAGGCCAGAGGATATCGTTGGAGATCGGAGGACACCTGAACAAGGAAACTGGAGAAAATTTCCAGTTCTGCTTCACCTAACGTAATCATTTGACTCAACAGCTGTCAATTGAACGTCAGTTTGTCTTTCATGTCAAAAAAACAAACAAACAGACAAACAAACCCTGTATTACACAGACAATCACTGGACTCGCAGTAGTATCCAGATAGTAAAAGTTGTTTATTTTATAGAAAATAAGGTTTGCGACATACATAAACAACTTGAGAGGCCAAGAATAAATTATTTAAGTTGAACTAACAATCATCACAGCCTCAACTAGCAAACTATAATAATGTTACATATGTATTTTCTTATTCAATTTGTAAAAAACTATTTCAATATGCAAAGAATATGGTTAAGAACTAAACACTACAATTTCTAGTTTTAAAATTAATATCTAGGTAAGATAACATCTTTTTCTTTTTAGAAGCTGACAATCAAATTTGGTTGCATTTTGCATGCATGGAACTTATGTAGTATAAAAATAACCTAAGTCGAAAAATACTGTCACCAAATGTACCACTTTATTTGCACATTCTAATTATACTTTTTACCAAAAATAATAATAAAAAGTCTTTATGTGATAAAAGCTCTAGGCATTGTAAATAAACTTTCCTTTATTTAAATGTACTATGTTATTTTATCTCTCAGAAATAAATATCCTCTTTTTTCTGCACTGGTTTTAAATGTTGTTTATAACCATAGCAATAAAATAATTCAAGAGCATTTTTAACTGAGCTCTTAAACTACTGAATGAATTTCCTTGGGAAAGCCAAGTTTCTTTGAACAGAGAACCATGTGAAAAAATAAATATTATCTCTGCTAGCGTTCTTTGTTTGAGGATAACCGTGACCACAAGGAAAACTGAAAAATATCTAACCCAAGGGGCAAACATTACTCATTATAAAGAGGTTTTATTAATACTGGCAATTCTAACAACTCTTTCTGAGTTTGACTTTTGCTATGAAAATTACTGTCTTCAAGATAACAAACTTTCATTTCAATTATAAAAAATACTATTAGAAGCTGACAAAATCACAGCCACTTAAAGCAGGCAAAGGTTATTCCGAAGCATAATAATATTGTATTCTACAGTTTTTTTAAGCTCACATCCCAGATGCCATGAATTGCAAGTAGAACTTGATGTTGTCCCTCTTTCAGTATTTTTAATTAATAGGAGGCTCGTGTTAAAGACATCAGAAGAAAAATTAAATGCTTCCAAACTTTTTGGCTTTTCACTTTTAAAGTGAAACACAAAACTGGTTTCTTTTCTTGATATCTGGGAGGCCAGCTTTCTTGTTACTTATGAACTAGCCTGCAGTGCAGGCGTTTTCATCGGGCACACGAATGTTTTGCTCACGGAAGTGCCATGTTGAAACTCGAAAAGAGAGGAGAAAATGGGGCGAGTCACACCTACCGTAAGGGTTTTTTTTTTACTCTACCTAATCTTCCTCCATCATAACATCAAAGATGGTGGTTACAACAGTACGAACATAACCATGCAGCTTTTGCTCACCCAAAATACGCCTACACTGCAGGCTACTTATGAACAACCAGTCACTTTATGTAATAAGAAGATATGTTACAACTGGCTTAACTGGAGTATCTTGACTCTCCCAATAACCTCGCAGTAAATGGTTTGCCTGGACTCTGTACAGGTGGAGTGCGTATAGGTGGGGTACCTCTCTCAGATCCTCCAGTAAGTAACCGGGAAATCTCACTCACTGGAATCTTGACCGACCCTGACAAAGAGTTAATTGTTAAGGTTTTATTTCGTTCTTCAAGATCATCTGGAGGGCAGTGAGAGTAGTTCTCCTGACGACATTGGCCAAATATGTGGGTACAACAAGCTGTAAATGGCCTGTGCTGTCCATAAACTAGACAATTGAGGAATCCTTGCAGGGGGTTGATTGATGCCTGTGGAGTGAAAAACAAATCAGAACTAACACCATTCAGCCACATAGCCCTTAAAATAAAATTCCTTTCAGCCATTTAATGCATGGATTTTGATCAGAGCTTTAGAGTCTCTCCAGCAAAATAAACAGCCTTTCGAAGCTCCAAGATAGTAATGTTCACTCATTCAGTAAAAACTAATGCGAAAAAAAATGCACTGGAGCTGGGGAGAGAGGAGGCTTCCCAGAACATTTGCATCTTATTTTCATTTTGCTTGTTTTATCTCTGTGATGTCCCTACTATCTAAGACGCTTGATATGTAAAGAAAGATGGTAAATTTTTCAACATGTCACAAGCATGGGACAAAGAAAAAACCTCAGTTCCAAACAGGAATTGAACCTACGACCTTCCATTTCACCATTTTGCTTATTTGAAGAATAACACAATTTGCTCAAAAATGGAGTTTGAACAAGCCAACTAAAAGCACTGGAGGAAACAAGTCACAAATTCTGCTATAGCCATACAACTACCTAAACAGCTGTCCTTACCAATCAAAACCCCTAGATTAGTTAGTAAACACACCATTGCAACAAAACAAAAAGAACATGCTGGGCCCTCATAATGGGGATTTCAGTTCTCTCTTAAGAGTTCTCTCATAATTATATATTACTCAAAGTATTCCATGATAATGAAAGACTGCATCTCTTGGGTGGGTTTGAGCCTAGCCATCACAATGTTTCAGATCACTGGACAAGGGCCTTCAGTTCATCTCTCTTCATGCAGCTGGTGAATTGAAGAGATACCTCTGGTGATATGTAACTTTGAGGGAGGGGGTAAACTGTGATGGATCACCAGTGTAGTGGTAATGCTCCTTTAGGTGTTTAATGCAAACATAAGTTACCAGGATAATAATTGGCTGAGTGAGTCCAGTGGCTTGCCTTGTGCCTTTATACCTAATTATATCATGTTATATCCTGTCCGTCGGAGAATAATATTTTACTTACCTCGACTAACCAGAGGGGATAGTGCCTTTGTGGTTTCTGATCTAGGTTACCATTGTATTTAAAATAGTCATAAACATCGTGAAATCCATCAAGAAAGTTTGGCATCCAGCTGAAATACATAATAATAATAATAACAGAATATTATTTGGACCTTCATACAAGTGAATAATTTAACCCCCAATTTTCCTGGGTAGTGCCTTAGAAACGGTGCTAAAAATACTATTTCAACAGCTTCTCATCTACACAATTTAAAGGGCATTTTATTAATGTTTTTCAGTGTCATACCATTGAAGACTAAAATCAAAACCACTGCCTCTCTGATTCCAATCAGAATCTGAGATATGGAAATCTGGCCAAGTCTCAGGTCTATGCATAGCGATTACATGTAGGTGGGCAACAGTACATGTGAGAATATTATAAAAGCAAATAACACATAATATAACAGTCATGATTTTAATCAAAAATCATGACTGTAATGAGAGATGGGCATCATTCTTTCAATTTCGAGGTTTGCATGATCAACAGCTAGATTCTCCTTCTGAATTTGCCTTGAATAAATTGTAAAACAAAACAAGAATTAATGATTACATCGAAAGTCCCTAAAAGGCCCTTATCACATCCACCGGCTCCATTATAAAAGTTAGTGGAATTTCTCTGTGAACAATTTTATTTAGAATTTTCACAATTTGAGATAGTGTGCACACTTACCACAAAGCAAAGACAAAGACTATTAAAAAAAATCTCCTCCTAACAGACTTTTGGGCCTTTCTCTGAGTATCTGTAAAATAGCCCGATCTTTTCATATTCTGGGACACTGGAAAACAAACAAACACATTAACATATAAGCTACGGTATGTTCTCGCTTAACCCTTTAAGCCCTAAGAGTGATGGGCATCAAATTTCTCCTCGTAATAATACATCTTAATAAAACAGAGTGGTCATAAGAATTAAGGACATGATCAAACAAGATGAACCTAATTGATACTTCAACAAATTCTCCCCACTACTTCTGTTGAAGACGTATAGGGATAACAAATGAGAATTTGAATTTTGATGTTAGGGTTTAAAGCGTTAATACCAGAGTGGGGCATATATAGCGCCCAAGTTTAATATAGACTCTTGTTGGCAGCTAATGATAAATTACACGCACCCTAAACAAAAGGGCAATTTTTTGGGAAGCTACTCTGCTTTTAAAGAGCTTTTTTTAAGGAACCCCTTGAAATTCAAAATTATACAAAATGATTAAAACGTTCAGCTATTTTGATTTGTGATAGATTAATAAAAATCCTTATCATCACTGTTTTTACTGAGTTGGTAAAAATTAGTCAGACTCAGGGCTGAAGTGAACTATGACTGCTGCTTATATATGCCCTGGGCTTATACATCTTCATAATTAAGGGTTTTAGGAAAGCTTATAAACACACAGGCTTATATCGAAGGTCGCTCATAATGAAAGAATAGACTAAAAAAGTGCTTCAAAACCTGCTATAGCATCAAGGAATGCTGATCAAAATACATTTGCATAAATTACTGTGTTTTTAATTATTATGCTTCAAAATGTCATAATAAAGAATAATTGAATTCATTTTAATACATTTGAAATGTGCTTATAATTGGATGTATTTTTTTAGTCTATATGTAGATAGGCCTATAACTGGGGATCTTATAAGTGGCAGTTTCTGGTTAAACAACTAGGAAGCCCGGGGGGCCTCCCATATGAAAGGGGCAGGGATGCTCATCGTCTCTCATTTCAGATTTTGGTCTCACTTAGGGAGTTCTGAGCAAAACACCATTGTAATATAGCTGTAAAGGTCTTTTTTAGGGTCACGCAAAGAAATATAAAAACATAATTATGTTTTCAATTCATTTTTTGTTTTCTACAAGTTTAAAATGGTCTCTTTTAGGGGGCAAAATAGCCCAGATTGGTCTCCTTTAGGGGTTTAATTCAAAATTTCTTACAAGCCCGTTTCATATGGGAGTCCCTCCTCCCTGGGCTAGGAAGTTCTATTTTCCTTTTGTTCCCTTTGAAATAAGTAGCCAGGAATCATGCTCTGATACCAGCGGCGGATTTCAGGAAGGGGCCCAGGGCCTGGACTTCCTCTTATTTTTAGACTTAACTGAGGCCCAAAGGTCTCAAGGTCTGGATCTGGCACCAGATGCACTGTAGTAGTCAGGAGAAATCCCAGGGCCCTGAATGACAGCTCTGATAAGACTGATTTAAATTATTATTTTTTCTATTTTCTAAATAACTACCTTTTCGATAAGCTTTCCAGTAAATGAAAGGAAGGGACACCATTACTAGGAACAGAGGAACAAAGCAAACTGCATAATGTAGAAGTGCTATGTTACCATGGGAGCAACTGAAAACCAAAAAGAATTCGCCATTTATTAAAATTAAAACCTCCAAAAGCGGAAGGAAAATTGAGGGTGGATGGGAGATGTTTGTGAGCCATCAAGTGATCAACTTAATTTAATACTGTCCTTCACTTTCACAACAATTTCTGAACATTCAGTGCTGTTAAATATACCTGTTTATATATGCCTTCACTATTTTAAACAGAACTATTCTCAACGTCTCAAAGTAAAGTCGTCTCAACACAAGTTGTTTTGATATGAATTCAAGCAGTGAAATTGTACAGTCAAAGATTTTGCAGTTGTTCACTTCAGGTATAGTTTGGGTGAATCTTCTTCATTCTTTAAGCCAATGTGAAAAATTTTACACTTTGACTGAATAAACTTGTATCAAAACGACCTTAACTCAAAACAACCAGTAACCAGATAACCCAGGTCAAGCATGAGAAACTTGAGCTTAAGCTTTTAAAACATTTTTTCAGCTAAAGTTAAGTCGTGAAGAACAATCGGCGCTGTGATACAGATTAGACCAACATCAAAATAATACCATAATTTATTCTCACTTTATTGGATCTGTCAGATATACTGCAACCTCAACACATATTACAAGCCAAGCTGCCAATGGCCATGACATCAAATGATATGCTGCACTGTTGAATCTGCAAACCAATGTGACAACATACAAAACATTTAGAAACTACTCATCCTCACTTCAAGATTCACCTGTGGAAGCTCTAGCATTTGATTCATTAGGGCTGAAAATCTGTCACAATGTATAATCACTACAATTCTATAGACCATGTGAAATTGACAAAGAAAGTGACTTGCTGTTTAGATCACGCTTTCCTTGGATATATGGAATCTTTCAGCTAACAATGAAGAAAATATGGCTGCTAACTAAAAGCTCTTTACCTTGTAGCACTATTATGAACTTGAAGGCAGATATCAATGGAGTAAAACAGTGTCCACAAGTAGGAACAAATGTATGAAAACATTGTGAATGACTGAAATTGAATTGAAAGAAAGTAAATAAATTATCAATAACAACTGACAGAAAGAAAAATAACTTGAAAACATCTTTTTAGGATGATTGAATTTTGGTTTGGATTGGCAGAATGTCTAGACATTTGTATATATACTGCATTTCCGCAAAAAACGCCCATGCTCTAATAAGCACACACCCCCCCCCCCCCCCCCAAAAAAATCCCACACCTTGAACCCCACAAACCAAAAAAACACCCCCCCCCCCCCCCCCCCACTTTAAAAAATAACAGGGGTAACTGACCAACAACCGTTTTATCCACTGTTTGTACCACTTTTGGTCTTTGCTACCGTCGCATACCCCCCCCCCCCCCCCCCCCCACCAAAAAAGTGCCCAACCTTGAGACCAAAATATCAAATAAGCACCCCCCTCCCGTCCCCCTTACTTTAATAAATGATAGGGATACATGGAAAACAAGCTTTTTTTGCCACTTTAGTTAACCTTTTAGGCTTTGACTACAGCGAAATCTGTAAAGGAAAATAGTTTCTTTTCCGTTAAGTCACTTCCAGTCAATTCTTTATCCATGTTCTTCCAGAGTTCCAGTATGTGTGCATCACCTCTTCTTTCAATTTTTGTCCTATTGCCACCACACTCTTGGTTAAGGCCATAAACTTCCCAGGAAAAACTAGTCTAAGACCATTCTTTAGTTCTTTTTAAAGAAAACATAATTAAGTGCCCTCCTTTGCATAAGAGCCCATTCTTTTAGATGAAATACTTATTTCATTATTTGAAGTAAGCGCCTGGGCACTTATCACAGAAATATGGTACCCTAAGTATTTTGTCTAGCTTAATGGTTAAGAAAGAGGAGATTTGAAAGGCAGAAGAGGGGAGGGGCAGGAATTCTTATCTTCACTCTCTCAGATCTACCATAAAGAGGCCTAATAGTCAGTCACACATATACAATAATTATTGTTATATCAATTAATAATTTTTTTATCAAAAAATATATATGCACTTAAAGACAATCCATCACCTGGTCCCAACCATAAAATTAATAAAACACTCTTAGGAACATAAAAATCATTGTCACAAGACGGTACTGTACCTCAATTGGTAATGCAAAATCAACATAGGACTCACTGAATGGTTTTAGTGGTGTTTCAGAAGGAAGCATTAATGTGAGCAGTAATATTGACATGGAAATAGCACCTGGAAAGAAAAAAAATTAAATGTTTCAAACACCTTTTTTATTCCAAAATGGTGTCAAATTTTGTCATTCTTATTGGCCCTCGATGCCACATTTCAAGTAAACTTGATATCTTTTGAACTCTGCAGGTATATAATCATTAACATAACTATAATACTGAAAGAAGATATTTGAAGTATTTTTTTATATTTTAAGGTTTAAATACAATCAGAAACTGCAATTTGTCCTTGGGTGGTGTTGTGTACATAACTAGGGACTGTAAATCAGACAGTTGTGAGTTCAAACCTCAATGGTGCAGTCTGAATTTTTCTTCCTGGAGTGTTTGTTATGGAATGATGAATGGGGAGGCACAGAAAGGCGAATAGAGAGGAAAAATAAATAAATAAATAAATAAATAATAATAATGATAATGATAATTCTTGGTCATGGATTGTGAGATTTCAGGGACTGCGGAGGGGGAGGGGCTGGTAGGGCCGCGGCCCCACCACTTTTTTGCGCCCCCGCCCCCACTTTTTGCGCTAAAGGAAAAATAATTAAATTAAAAAAAAAGACTTGAAACAAGTTTTTGCCGTCTATATTCCGCTATATTCTCTGTATTTTCTTTTATTTCCAACGCCAGGCATTTTGTGGGACTCCTGTGCTTTTCGCAGTAATTGTGCCCTTGGGCCGACTTGCTCCTTGATTAAACGCTATGCCTTGGCCACCCCTTCGCTTCGTTCGGCAGCGTGTTTTGTACTTCCAGCTCCGGCAGAGTTTTAGACGAAATGAAGAAAATTACTAGCTTTTTCAAGCCAGACGAAGGTGAGTAGTTGTTTTGAGTTGATAAAAGTTTTATATTTTTTCTTTCTCCTTTCGAATCAATGAAATATTCGATGGCAAGAAGAATTACATTACTTGAACAGTGAACGGCCATAGTTAGAAATTTTTCAGATCACGTCAGTGTAGTATTTTCTATACTAAAATTGTAATCCCGTCTTTTCTTGCATTGAATCTGAACTGACCGTGTATGTTGGTCGTTTATTAGAGTTATCTGGGACTTCATCAAAGTCTGTAAGCTCTGCAGAAAAGACGACAACTACTTGCAATGAAAATGATGAGTTTGAGTTTGACCAGTAAACATACAAATACTATGATTTTATTCCTTTTATTCCTTTTTTCGATTTTCAATATGAAAAAAATATTTTCAATTGTCAGCCCTCCCACTTTTCACCTTGCTCCGCGGTCCCTGGATTTCTTTGTTCTTTGATCCAAATCAGCTGATTTACACGCGATGTCGGTATTACGTAAAACAAGATGTCGGTATTTAGTAAAAACATTTGTCATCTGTTAATGAAAAGTTGACATCGTCACACCATAGTTACAATGAATCTGTTTGGTTTTTCAACAAACAGATGCTTGGTTTCCGCCGGCAATATGCTACTTAAATTCTGACCTTCGGGCGATTTTGGTCAGCAAGGCAATCTTGTAAGAAAAATAACTCTTTACACTAATGATCGTATGACGGTCGGTAATTAATACTCAAGGATCTCACCTACACATGTGAACAAATCTGCCAATGCAAGCGAAAACACGATATGCGGAGTAGGAGAAGGGACTCTTCTCGACTCCCGATCTGAAAGGCGCATTCTTTTCGACCAGTTGACAAGCTGAACAATAGCTCCAAAAGAAGATATCGTTGCTGTAGAGATGCATATACTGCTGAAAGTTATTCGTCTCGATATATCAATCTCTTCTTTCTTTATACAGTAAATGGAGCTTCCTCGAAGGAACGCCATGTTGATTTTTGAGACACTTGCCGGGAGGGCCCTAGGCCGTTAGAATGTCCCCACCGCGACCCAGAGCGTGCGAAACCCGGAAGACCAGGCCTGGAGGAAGACTGCGTAGTTGTTGGAAGGCCGATTAGCGCTTAACCTAGGGTTTATATTAACCAGGGTTTCATTTTCTTTTGTTCAAAAGCATTTCCTCGGATAATTTTCTCTGTTGTTTTGAGCCACTGAACTCATGGGCTACTGCCTCCCCAAGGCCCTAGCCCCTAGTGTTGTTGGGAGAGGGAGGGGGGGAGGGCGGGGGGACTCCAATAAAAATTTAGAGAGCCTCTTAGGGGCCTTTTAACAGTGTACCTCTCTGAGAGGCCGAGTCTGTAGGGCCAGAGGGATGCTGTGGGGTTGTGCCGTCGAAAATTGCATTCTTTTAGGATGGATTCCTACCATCGCGTGCCTACAAACGTGAATTTTGCGCGCGCAGATAAAGTAGAGGCAACGTATGAATCGTGTACGTAAAGGGTTATGTTACACGAGACGCAGGAGCGGATCCAGGATTTTTTTTAGGAGGGGGTGCACTCGTCTCTTGCTCTACTTCAACACCAATAAACCACAGATTTTATTTTTTTGCAGAATACCAGTTGTATTAGAAAACTACAGGTCATCTCAGGGGGCGGGGTGCGCACCCCCTGCACCCTCCCCCTAGATCCGCCTCTGAGACGATTCGCAACATCGTTGCGACATTATTTCGGATGGTTACAACATTGTTCCAACTTTGCAGCGCTGTGTTGCACTAAAAATCGTCGTTGCGAATCGTCTCGTGTAACATCACCTTAAAAGTTGAGCTGGGTTCAGCGGGCGCACGATGCTGCACCTTTCCCCATCGAAACGCCGGTTAGAGTTCAGACTTGCCTGCCTGCTTTGATCACCGAGGGCGTCACAACTCACGAATGCTCACGCTTAAAATAGTTTAAAATTTAAAACTGGTTTATCCAGATTTACCTCACAAAGAGGGACCGAGTGTCCTTCCAACTTTTCCAGTCCTTCCCCGATCGTGGGAGTCGCATTTTTTGCAGATGGGTACTTTTTCAAATATCATGCTATTTGTGGAGGTTGTAACGTGACAATCGTTTCAACAAATGTGACGACTATTGCAGGTTTATTCTTCTTCTTCTTGAAAACGAGAATGCTGTCCTGATTACAACAAATAAAAGACGAAAACAGCTGCCAAACACTAGAAACGTGTAGTAAATTCGTTTATATATTTTTTTTGCTTTTCATGACCTTTACTAAGATTGATCAGTTGATAGATGCTATTACAGAGGCTTTTATTCAATGAATCTCCCTGAGTCTTAGACCTATTCATCCACTGATGTACCTAGATTAAGACAGAGTGATTCTAAGTCACGAGTCCATGGAGAGAGTATATTGGAGTACTACGGCTGGGAACATTCCAGTGAAAGCTCTTCGGCACAATTACTACTCAGTCTTTCCAAGTGTAAAATAGCCTGAGATAAAGGCCGACATTAAGTCGCAACTCCGCCACTGTACGTAGTTTCTTCGCGAAATGATGCCTGATCGAGTTACGAGTGCAGAATTTCCACATTCATGTGGTGTCACTACCCAGATCTGAGTAGTGCTTCTGATTGGTTGAACCAAATTTCCTTAGCAACACCAATCAGAAGCACTGCCAAGACTTGGGTAGCCTCCCCCGCAGGCGTTTTTAGGGAAACTGGTATTTCTTCCCTTCCTTGTAGGGAATGAAGAAATAGGAGCTCCCCTGCAAACGCCTGCGGGGGAGGCTAAGACTTGGGTAGTGACACGTCATCAGTATGGAATTTCTGCCCTCTTAGTGGTCGCGTATCGAAATGTCGGCTGAATCCAGTTCTCAGGCGTTGTGTAAAATAATGTCTGCCATAGTGAGTTAATTTCCCAGTAAGGTCGTCCTCACAATGGCTTCAGTAACACGGTATGGATCGCAGTTGGACGATGGTCGTCTATCCTCTAGGTACCCCTTGCCATCTTCAGCACATTGCCTAGGAATCCGCACACTCACCCCTCGGTTGGCTACCCCATGAGAAAAGTTATCAATCGACGAGGTCTCGTGGTGGCCAGTTAGGCGTCGTTTGTTGTCTTCCCCCTCGTTAGGATCATACATTCTGATGTGGTAGTCGTGTTTGCTGGACAGCTTTTCAATAGCATCGTATATGTGCTTCATTCCTCCTTCTTCTCTCATTGCCTGTGTGCTGCAAATGATGTCATTAAAGCAGTTTACTTTTAGTTTCTGATTTGCCCCTTTTTTGCTGTTTCGTACCCCAGGGTTTCTTTCTTGTTGCTCAAAGGAAACTGGAGAAGCGCGAAAGAGATCCCCACTCACGCAGTCCCCCGCCCCGCCTGTCGACCCCGAACCATATGAAACGCCTGGATACGGGACAGGCCCCTCTAAGTAATGGTTAAAAATATGAACTAATCACCGCGAAGGGATTTATTAAAAGACTGTTTCGAAGGCAAGCTCTTCGTTGCCTTGAATTCATTTTCTTTCTACATAAAGTGCCCAACAAACCACAATTTTTACGGACATTAAACCAAGCCGCAAATTTCAAGAACAGAAAACTAAAAATGTCATCTATAACTGTAAACTGAAAACCCCAATACCCTGCTCGTATGACCGTAGTGTAACCTCACGAAGCAAGGGCTTTTTAAGTATACATACGTGACCTCACTTCTTATTTACCTGTAGTTTGTGTGTGCGCCAGCTCCATTCCAGTCCCCTGGGATAGGTTTGGGATCAAAAGTAACCTTGATTCCAAAGTCTTCAGCAACACGATGTAATATAAACCTTGATATCCACAAGTGGTCTCCCATATCAATACCTTCACAAGGACCAACTTGGTACTCCCACTGAAACAAAAAAGACAGGCCGTGATGAACATGCACATTCTCCCAACAGGTCCTCGAGAAACACGCTAGTTGGATTGTATCTCTGATATTTCTCATCACATAACCTGAGAAAACAGCTGACACTTGGCGACGCCATCACTGATTTCCTCGTAAATAACGTCTGAGGATTAGATACTGATGACGTGTCACTACCCAGATCTTGATCGCGCGTCGTGGAAAATTTGCTTCAACCCATCAGAAGCACTATCCAGATCTGGGCAGTGACACGTCATCAGTATGGAATTTCTGCGCTCGTTCCACAGACGTCTTTTGGTGAGGAAACCAGTAGTGGCCGGCGTCTCGAAAATGTCGCCTGTTCTCGATTGGAAATTATTACAGTGAATGTTACTCAGTTCTCACCTGAGCCGGCATAACTTCAGCATTTGTTCCTGCGATTTTGACACCTGCATACAGGCAAGCACGATAGTGAGCTTCAACCACGTCACGACCAAACACATTTCCAGTGCCAACAGCACAGTAGTAGGGTCCCTGTCGCCCAGGGAACCCACCCTTTGGCCAGCCAAGGGGATGACCATCTTTGTCAAGCAGAGTGTATTCTTGTTCAATACCAAACCAAGGATGGGTGTTCTGAGACAACAAATGGAAAAGTTCAAAACAGTGATAAAAACTTTAACTCATTGGACACAAAAAATTGGCAAAACGCAACTTCTGAATGCGAATTACTGGAAATTCACAAATTTGCAGGTCTTTTTTACGCCTCTGACTTTCTATGACAACAGACTTACTATCCTCTGCCTTCGTTGACTAGACTGCGAGCGGTCTCTTATTTTTCGTTGCGAAGTTACTGCACCCCCCAGTCGCGCTGGCTGAGATAAGAACAAGACAGATTTTAAGAGAAAAGGCGGGAAGGCAATCAATCTATTCGTTGTGATGAAAGTACGTGCACGAGTGAGCTTTTTCTTGCATTCATTATTTTAGGGTTGGGAAAAAGGGATTAAAAGTCATTGCTACGTCATGGCGAGTTGGGAAGGCGGGTCCTGGTGACTAGTTATTGAACAGTTGAATTTTGTACTGTTAAAAGCCCTGGTGAAATATGATGTGACTCCACAGGTGACCCAAGCTCGGAATGTGACCATTGGCTTGCGTAACGTTCAAAATATAAGGATTTGTAGGGGAGAAAAACTATTGTTTCTGTAGCCTACGAATGTAAAAGGAATTAAATAAAAATCAGTTAACCTATGTGTTTCTTCTTTCCTGTGTGGTTTCGGAGCCGATTTATGGCCATTTAATGGGTGTTATTGGGGCCGGTTTGCTCAAGAAAGTAGCCTGCGAACGGCAGACTTTTCTCCTCGCTCATCGCCGCTGAGGAACGCGAAACGTCCCACAGCGGCGATGAGCGAGGAGAAACGTCTGTCGTTCGTAGGCTATCTAGAGAGGGAACCGTTTACAGTTCAACCCATAAAACGGCCACAAATCGGCGCATGGACCACACAGGAGAGACGTAACACACATTTCATGTAAGGTAAGCTGTTTTTTATTGAAATCCTTTCATTTTCGTAGATCACAGAAACGATAGGTTTTTTTTCCCCATACAAATCCTTATATTACGAATGTTACGCAACAATGCCTTTGCTCGCCGATGCTCATATTTCGAGCTTGGGCTACCTGTGGTGTCTCTACGACTTTTGGTACGAAATAATGTCCTACTGAGATCAAAAGTACTATTAACATTTGAACTAAGTGTTATCATACCTCTTTAGGTTTCTTTTTTTTTTTCAGAACACTAGTTTCATGCAAAAGTTCACATATTCTAGCTTGGTTTATCAAAACAAATCAAAAGTAGGCAGATTTCGAGCTTGTTCAGTAACTTGGGTTTAAACATGAAAATGTAGGCTTGCAACGAACAAAAGCCACTCAAAAACATCAAAGACAGAGGTCATGAAACCGATGTCAAAATCGTTGTTACTTTATGTTCATTTGGCCATTTTTTTTCCAAAGCCGCTTTACGGATTTGTGAACAACAAAGCCTTGCTCTCTTGCCAACAGTTGTCGAAGCATGCATGTACAGTGTCACTGAAAAAACAACAACAACAACATCTACCTGATATCGGATGTTTGGTGGATCCACGCCACGTGAAAAGTCGCACGTGAAGTTTTTAATTCAAAATTTCGCACATTTCTGGTTAGTCGAGGTAAGAAACTAATTTTATTGAAACTAAAAATTAAAGGTTAATGCTTTTTACCTCCACCAGTTCAGTTTCCATGACATCAAGACAGCTTTTCCTGGTGTTTGTTTTGGTTGATTTGTGGTTAAATTGATACGTCTCGCACAAAACCAACTTGTTTTTTCCTTGCCTGAATGGATCTCGGAATAAGGCGACTGGATGAAGATAAATATCGCTGTTACAGCCCTCAGCCTGATAGGTACTAGAGCCGTCGAAGTTCCAAATTGGAAGGTCTTCTGGTGTCATGGGTTCCATGTTGAGAGTTTTCGTCTTGCAGCGAAGATTTTCCCCAGTTCCGTCCACCCACACGTACATGGCTTGAACACTTTCTCCTTGGTCGAGTGTCATATATTTTTTGGAAAGGGCTTTGCTGTGATCCATGATGTCTGATCTAGCTAAGACGACAAACTTCTCCGACCTTCCGACGTCTTGACTGCTCCACTTGCCGTGAATGAGTTAAAGTGACTTTAACTGTATTTGCAGAGTTTATATGACTGGGGCGAAGTGTTTTAGAGCCAATCAAATGCGTGCAATCCATCAGCTGTTTTTCAGGTGAAAGTTTTTTTGTTGTTTTCTTATGACGTCATTGCATTGATGACACGTGTACAGATGTACACTTGTATTTCGCTGCAAGATACTGCTCGTGACTTCGAAAGGAAATATAGCAGTGAATACCGTATACAACCCACAAACTAACTGAACATAGCTCAAGCTACTTTTCATCGAGGCAATAGCCCTGCAATAGTATGGCGTGCGTGATAAGCAATGTTATCTTAAATTGAGTAACTGGGGTGACTTTCAAGTGCTCTCGGGCAAAACTCGCATGCAATTTTACATGGGTCGGGGGAGGGGTACTTCCTAGTAATAGGGTAACAGGGTTCTATCAAGGATTTATCATTTGGCGGAGAAGTCCCGAGTGGCCAAGGGCGACGAGCTTCCTAGGGGGGTCCGGGGGTAGGCTCCCCCGGAAATTTTTTGAAAATGAATATGCGCTGAGACGCAATCTGGTGCCTTTTGAGACACAATTTTGAGAAATGTTATAGTGTGTGCACTGACCTCGTCGCGACTGGATGATTTTTCCGATTCAGATACTTATATACTGTAATGATAACAATATTTTTGGGGGGAAGCTGGGTATTTTTTGAGGAGGGACCTTCTACCCCTCAAATACCCTAGATAGAACCCTGGCAGTATATGGAGATGTGCCGCTGGATGGGGTTGCATTTTCATCAGAGTTACTAGAACGGAGTCGCACATTTTCGGGGTTTGGGGGATCAGAAATTCAGGTAGGTAGGGATCATGAAAAGTGGGAAGATTTTCACTTCGTTAAATTTAACCAATGTGTCATTTCATGCATTTCAGGATGACCTAGTTTAATTGCTTTATAAGGTAGATGAATAAACAGAGACTGTTACTAAGTTGGGATCGCGAAAATTACATTATTTTCCCAAAGGTGACTAAGATGGGGTCCACTATTTGGCCTCAGAATAGAAGCAGCACATACCCAGCACAAATTAACCCAAGTAACCCTTCCGGGTTTTACATGAACTTACTTGTTTTTGGCTTTCACGTGATTTCAGTTATCTTTGAGTTGTGCGAAAGGACGCAAAAATCATTTTTGATTTGCCATTCCAAGTGCTAAAACTTGTTTTGCTAGGCGACAAAGAAGACAGCACAACCATGGTTTACAAATTTCATTGTCACGTGATATGTTATTTATAGAACACAACCAGCAAAGCTATTTTTGACTAAACAAAAACTTCACAGACTATCTGCAGGACATGTTTATTATTTTTGTTCCTCGTGACTGTCATCTCACCTTATTTTTAATTTCTTTCTGCTATGCACAACATAAACACTATGAAGAGGATGACCTCTGCCACGTGACCTGTGCTGTGTTTTTCCAATTGTATTCACCTGAGATCAGGCTCAATTTTCGTTTCGCTTTGTAAATAACATTCCGGCGGGCAAGGCGAAACGAAATTCTAGTGGTAGCCGTTATAGAGAATGTATGAGAACCGCTAACATTGGGCCTGATCTCAGTTTAAAATTCATGACCTCAAGCAGGAGCCCATGGGCTCCTGCCTCAAGCCAGGAATACTCCTCACCACATAATTTGAAAAAGTCAAATTTTAAGAGAAGAAAATGGAGGTATTCGAGACGAAAAGCCGATTGCGCTACAAGGCTATGAACGGCGCTTATTACCCCAGGGAAAATTAGCCGGCTTGTAGTCGGGTAGCCTGCGAAAACATCCGTTTCTCCTCGCTCTTCGCCGCTGGGGACGTTTCGCGGAAAGGAACGTCCCCAGCGGCGAAGAGCGAGGAGGAACGGATATTTTCGCAGGCTGAGTCGGGTATGGTGCCCCGACAGCCAGCGTGCGTCCATGAACGCGCGTGCATTAGCCTGTGAACAGGCTCTCTGTTTGGGGAAAGGGTGAAAAAAATCGCGAGGAGAGAGAAGGGAAAGGGTGACCCTTTTCCTTTTTTTTCTTCCAGCGTGCATGAACTCTTTAGCCGAGAGGGGTTGAGACCGACAACTCAGTTGGTCACATCGCTATGCAGCCAGGCAAAATGAAAATGAAGATGGCGGACAAGTTTGGAGATGTCCACTGAATGCATTGCTTATTCCCGTTCTCCGTCATTGCAGATATTACGTTAAACTAAACTTCTAAAATGGCCGAATTTCAAGCGGTAATCATGGCGGCTGGCACAGGCTCGCGAATGTTTCCTTTGACTGAGAAAATTCCCAAAGCTCTCTTGCCTGTGGGAAATTTACCAGTCATATGGTACCCCATCAATTTGCTCGATAAAGCAGGCTTTGAGGGTAAGGAACATAAATTTATTGTTAAAGCTTTGCTATGTACAGTGAATTCCTAGTGACAAAATGCTTAAAAATATGATGGAGTGCCGTACCCAGAGATCCCCAGAGTACATAAATGTTGTGGTTCAATCTTTTTTTTTTTTTTTTGGGAGGGTGGGGGGATAAATTTATTAATTGTACTTTGATTCCTTATCAGACAGACAGCCTTTATTTTAGCACGATGATATTAAAAGCATTGCAGCTTATGGGGTTATGAAATAAGACGGACAGACAGCCTCATTATGATACATCACCCTAACCTAAAACAAAGGGAAAATTATTAGTTGGGTGCAGGCAAAAAATTGACAATTCCGTCACTTCCACCCCATCATTTTTTTCCTTGTGTCTTTTTGCGCTTGCTGTGTACAAATTATTTCTATCCCCACCATCTGAACACCTGGAACAGGCTACATGACCCTCTCGCCATGCATTCCTCATATTCTCTTATGTGTACAATTTCCAACATGCATAGATTGTCATTGGTACCCAGTAAGGGTAAGGTCTATACTGGGATGCAACCACTGGTAGATGAGTCACTGGCGACACTGAAAAGTACTGTCAATTTTTGCATCAGTGACTGTGTCTAGTGAAACAAAAAATGAAATTTGCTGATTGTAGATTGCACTTAGCCTGAGAAAACAGCCAACATTTTGCAACGCCATCACTGGTTTCCTTGCAAAATGACATCTGAGGAATGAGCAAAGAAATTCCATACTGATGATGCGTCACTACTCAGATTTGGGTGGTGCTTCTGATTGGTCGCACTGCCAGGGAATGTACTTCCACATTTTGGGTTTTAAGGTTTGGCTGCTCAACAACAATAACATGTCCATTTGTTAATTTTTTTGCCAGAGATCATTATTATAGTGCTTGATTCAGCACTCACACAATTCCATCAAATTTTAACAAGCCTCTGCAATCCAAAACTGAAGTTGGACTTTGTTACCATTCCCGATGATGAAGACTTCCAGGGTACTGCTGATGCTCTTAGGTACATTAAAGACAAAATAGAGGTATGTGCCTTGATTTCTGTGTGGCAAGTGTATAGAAATAGTGTCTTACAGGGTGGACTTTGACAAGTAATCCCTCAGTTCACTGGCCAGTGTAGTAAGCAATTTTCTTGAAGTGGCTAGAGGATAACATTTTGTAGCAAAGCTGCGAAAACATGTAGCATCTTAATCACTGCTTCAATGAATTTAACAGTTGCATAAAAATAAATTCATAATAAATAAATTCATTATTAATAATGGAAACTTGGGGGGTACCCTTGACCTGGCTTGATTGCAATAGACACCATTTCAAGGCAGACTCCTTTGTAATATTAGTATACTACATAATCATATGACTCATGCAAATATTTTTTTTTTATTGTCAAAATTTTTGCAGAAAGATGTTTTTGTTGTGAGTTGTGATCTTATCACAGATGTTGCTCTTCATCATCTTGCTGATATTCATCGCAGCCATGACTCCACCCTTACTGCTTTTCTGGCTCCTGTGCCACAGACAAGTGCAGACAGAGAAGCTGCTAATAATCCCAAAGCAAAAAAGAAAACTGACACTTCAGGTATATACTTGCTGTTAAATACGTGTTTTGCTGCAGAGGTGAAATACAAATTTTATAGTTATGTAGAATTATATTAACCCTCTATTAGAAGCGCTAGGAGTGATGACAGCATCAAATTTGTCCTTGTAAAATGAAATACCTCATAAAACAGCGCGCTCACTGATCAACTAAGAATTGATTGTTAATATATAAAATCATTTGTTTTTTCTTTATTTGAACAGGCCAGCTTGATTACATCGGAATTGACTCAAGAGAGAACAAGCTGTTGTTTTTCAAACCTGAAGCTGATCTAGATGAAGCATTAGTAATAAGAAAACCTCTTCTAAAAAGGTACAGTTTCTGTTACGGTATCTTAACCTCTATCGCTTACACAGATATTCTTGGTTTCTTCTTGCTATGCAGAGCTGTAGTCAACTGTCAGTCATTGGACAACACCCAACTAAACTGGCCCACGTGAAAAATGCCTTAGAAATTAAACCGACTATGATTGAAAACAGTTTTGAATCTTGAGGAAAATGAGCTTAATTCTAAACTAAAACACCAAAAATCTCAAACTTCAGTTTTATGCAGAGAATTGGAGATTCATACAGGAGATTTGGAAATTTGTGCCATACAAATCACATACATATATCGGGGAGACCCCTAGATAATCTATGTTTAAAATATAACTCTGCAAGTTAATGACTGGCACTTTAACTACACTACAGCCGTTTCTGCTGTGTATGTAGAATTGGCCACTAGTTTATTGGGATGTTTCTGTATTATTTAGGATATTGATTTTGTGATAGAACTAATTTTTGTGGCTTTTGTGGCAGTGGTTTTACTTTGCAAACAAAAATATTGATCCACTTTTACAGATATCCTTGTATCAACATTGTAAAGAATCTAATGGATGCACATTTATACATAATCAAGAAATGGGTGGTGGATTACCTGGCAGAAAACAAGTAAGAGTTGTCCTAAGGTGTACAGAAAATAACTCAACTTTGTAAAAATTTCTCTGTGAAAAAACCTTAAGGATTGAACAATGTTTTAATTTCAGGGCAATCAACTCAATAAAGGGGGAACTCATTCCTTATCTGGTGAATAAACAGTTTCAAGAACACAAAAATGTGGACAGAGAAGTCACTGGAACTGGAGAAAAGAAGTTTCTCAATCAAGAGTCAGCCAATAATAAAATAGGTAAACACCCTTCGGGGGAATTGTTTGTATTTCTCATCCTTGGAGACCCAGGGGCAGTTAGTCGGGTTGATAAATCTTACAGTAAACTTTCACCACGAACATTTTATCGACCCGACTAACTGTCCCTGGGTCTCCAAGGATGTGTATTTCTCAGCTATCCTCATGGCTGAAATGCTTTCCTGGTCTTTCAAAATACACTGAAATGTGCTTTCAGTCTCCTCAAAATTTATCTTTCTTAACCCTTTAAGCCTCAACATCCACATACCAATTCTCCAAACTGATCTCTATACATTTCTTTAAAGAATAAGTTGAGAGAATTTGATAATAGATCAAAGCATTTTCTCTGTAGTGATCACTTCATTAATTCTCATAACCTGATCTCTTGACAAGGTATGGATATCGTTAGGAGAAAATTGGTGTTGGTCATCATTGGGGCTTAAAGGGTTTTAATGAAAAAGGAACAAGCCCTTCCTTATACCCCCTCCCACATGAATAAAAACCTTTCAATCTTCTCTTATCAGCTACTAGATTTTTTTCCCTTTTACCTTAACATTTTTGGAGAACCCTGATAAAGCTTGTTAATCTTTGCTTTCTTACCAGATATTTATGACTATGTAAGAGAGGGTGACATTACAATGTATACTAGAGAGCTGTCCTCCTGGAGTGGTACACTAACAGATATTGACCATAGCAACACCATCAGATGTCATGCGTTTCTCATGGAAAGTGGAACGTGCCTGAGAACAAATACTGTGCCACTGTATATGGAGGCAAACAGACTGGTAATTTTTTTTTGTTTCTGTGCACTTTACTTCACTGGAAGATTAGATTACAACTTGTCCGTGGAGAGTAAGTGATTAGTGGAAGTCGCTCATGGTGCCACAATGTACCTCCAGTCTGTTTTTTGTTATAATGGCTTTTGGTAGTTATATGTTGTGTGGAAAGAGTTAAATGAATCGAGGGTTGCAGGTGTTTTAATATTGAATTTAGAGATTTTTCTATTTTCTTACTATAGATATCAAAACTTTTGCCATCTCTGATGGCAAAGGAAATCCCATTGATTCACCCGTTGGCATCAATAAACCCCAAATCACAGGTAGGAAATCATTTAACGATAATTATGGTGCATTGAATCATATATGACTGGTTTTACTACATGTACAGTGTATGTGCTAAGAAGAATGACTCAGTAATATTGATTAGCCTGCTTGTTGGTTCTCACCACTGCTCCCACTACTTCCAACTTCGAGATTATTTCTTCCTTCTACCACTTAATATAATAAATATTTTGGTTTAAAATTTCTTTTCATAATAATTTTAGTTTGATCAAACTTTAAAGGCTGGTAGTACATCAAACTGCAAAATCTCTTCACTACTCTGGACACCTCTGGATCTTATGAGTCTAAATGAAGATTTCTTTTTTTATTTTTTAGGTGGGGAATGATTGTATGTTGGATGAAAGTGTTTCAGTGGGAGAGAAAGTTTCAATAAAGAAATCTGTGATCGGTAAACACACCACCATTGGAGAGAAAGTCAAGATCAGTAACTCTGTAATCATGGATCATGTAACCATCAGAGATGGGTAAGTCAATAATAATATTATTATTACAAAATATGCCAACCATTCCTTTCTTTTGATCTGTGAAGACTCAGGGACATTCAGGTAGGGCAGAAGGATTCACTTTAAAAGTGCTGTCAGTTTTTGTCATTGTATAATTTTCACCTGCCCCAACTAGGTGTTGCTCTTTCTGACTTTCTGCTAGTGCACAGTGGATCCCTTTAAAACAGTGAAGTGGCTTGAATTACATTATTGGTGATGAATGTTTTATTTTTTTTTACACTTACAGTCACACCAGGTAAAGTGTATCGCCCCTAGATTCCATTAATGAATCCATTATTTGAAAAAATGAATCTGTTAGTTGTGCCACAACCAGTATTCCAAATTCAAATCTGCATTTCAGCATGTGTAATGAGCAGTGATATTTTGGCTACAACTTCTCAGTTTTGGGTTGGATTGAAAAATCTTTGAATGGATAAAATGCTTTGAAAGCATTTATATCAAATTCAAGAAAACTGAGCTGGCAGAAATTTTATAACTTCCTAATGTGTGAATTCACTTCTCAATACGCATGCAGGAATGCAGAGATGAATCTGAAATCTACCATTACCAACTACCAACGGATTTAACTTTCGAAAACAATAAATTGATTAAAAAATTGATTCTTGTGGAGTATGCTTGACCAGGCTTTACCTTAACATTCTGTTATTATTATGGTTTGTCTTGCTAGATGCAACATCCAAGGGAGCATTATATGCACAAATGCATACATCAAAGACAATGCCAGTCTTAAAGATTGCCAGGTTGGAGACTCGCATACCATAACAGAGGCAGGTGAGTGGTTGAGGCTATTTAATTTGATTTTATGTTTTTAAACTAATTAACGAATATTACAAATTAAATAATTTTTAATGTGCAGTTAAGCTTGTGTAGCCAAAGACATTCTAGGCTGTGTGGCAAGGGCTCTTCTTAAATTGAAAATACCGTGAAATTCCGAAAATAAGCCTCTCCATGTATAAGCCCCTCCAAATATAAGCCCCCCAAGCCGGTAATGTAAAAAACCCTCCAATAAATCATCCCTCCAAATATAAGCCCCGTGGGGGCTTGTAATTGGAAAATTGCCCTCAAATGCAAAGTGAATCAAAGCAAAACGGTAAATTTACTTCCAACTATAAGGCTAGCCCAATCAATTTTGAGACACAAATTTCTCTCTGCAGATAAGCCCCTCCGAATATAAGCCCCTCCAAAAATAAGCCCCTCAAAAAGGGCCTTTGAAAAATATGAGCCCCGTGGCTTATTTTCAGAATTTTATGGTAGCTGTTTTCTTTTCAGAAAAGGTACGGTATACACACATAGCCTTAGTCTAGGCTGCTTTTTATATTATAGCTGATAAAGTCTTGGGGTAGGAATATATGATGTAGTCGCAAGAGCATTTGCCTTCCATCAATGTGACCTGGGTTCAAATCGTGGCGTCAACACCATACGTGGGTGAAGTCTTTTGTTGGTTCTCTCCTTTGCTCTGAGTGGTGTTTTTTTGGGTACTCTGGATTCCCCCCCTCCTCAAAAACCAACATTTCTTAATTCCAATTCGTCTGTGAATGGCCAGTACTAAGACAAAGAACCACTTAAAATTGTGGATCTGCTACACTGTACCTTAAAATCATTATTTATATTATTTATTTATTTACTTAAGTGTTTGCGAAGAATAAATTTTATTAAACTCTCATTTGTTTTTCAGACAAGTCAATTGTGTAAAACTTACACCTTTAGTTCTTTTCTTTTTTATAGCTGATCTGAAGGGAGAGGCCCTCACTGCAGAACAGATAATGGACTTTGAATGATAAAGAGATAAAATAGCTGAACTGAAACACTCCAAAAGAATAACTGTTTTAACAGTTATTCTTCTTTTTGGCCTCAAAGATTTAAAAATCTTTGAGGCACTAAATAATATATTCTGAATTCTACATAGTTAACTGTGCAGCCAAATTCTTTTTAGCTTGCATGTGGCACTTCCACAAACAGCTCCAGTACTACCACGCTTCGTAAAATTCTCAAATAAAACATTGAATAAATATATTAGTATTATTATAATATTATTTACTAAGTCTATTATTATAAATTATTTTGTTAATATTTATATCCCTGCCCTTTGAACCCAAAATTCGCAAGATATTTACAGTCACCACAACAAGAACCATATGATAATGTTATTATTATAATATTCCTATTAATATTCTTATAGCATTGTAACACATAAATCCCTTCTTTGGGGGTTGGCACTGTTTATTATCAGCTGATAAATTAACATAAGTAGAGGTGTGCGGAAAAGGGACCTGAATAATGAAGTGTTGGAAACATTACCACTTTTTACCTCATTTTTGCTTCTTTCTTCCTTCGCCCCCATCCCCCCCCCCCCCCCCCCCCCCCCCCCCCCCCACACCACACACACACACTTGAAGGTCAATTTTTCATGTGTGTGTAACTGTTGTTCTGTTATATTGTACAAAACTAAAGTGTTTGTGTACATAATTGTTCTGTTATATTCCAAGACTGAATTGAATAGACAGGGGAATATTTAGCGAAAGGGAAGACTATATATTTTGAAGATTTACATAAACGGCATAAAATGGAGCAAGTTTACAATCTTAAATTCCCAACTGATTAGTCCTTGATTGTAGTTATCACAATTCACTTGGGGCTTTTTCTTGTGGGCACCCTTTAGTTATCGACAGTGGTCCATTCTTCTTCGTCTGAAATACCTTCTAGAGTCTGTTTCAAAATCCTGTTGAATTCCTTGGCATTGTCAACATGAATGTCATGGCCAGCATTCTTTACAATAAAGACTTCTACCTTGGAATTCTCTCGAGTACATTTGATCTCGTACGCAGTGCGATGGTCAAAAAATGTCGACGATCCGTACATTACTGTCATTGGAATATCATCGGGAAGCTCTGAGACTCGTTTTACCATCGGCGATTTGGCCCACATTAGGAAAACATTCATGTGTCGAAATGCGTCTTCACCTGAGGGAGTCTGAGCATTGCAGTGGTAGATGTACTCGAGCATCGTCTTGTCCTTCCAAAGCTCCGATTCTTGTTTGTTTGTGTCGAATTGTGCCAAGCGAGCAATCCATGGTCCGAGCGGTCCAAAAACTCTAAGAGGGGAAAGCACATTACAGGTATTAATAAGGAAATTGGAAAAGTGAACCCATCGTGGAAGAACATCATATTGCTGTTCAGAATCGGGATGTCGGTCGACTATTCCGCCAGGTAAAATCGCGAAACCCCAGGGGTCAGAAAGAAGAAGATGCTCGATTCTCTCAGGATATTTCAAAGCATAAGCCGTGACTATATACCCTCCTAGGCTATGCCCAAGAAGGATAATCTTTTCCAGCCCCATCGCCCTTCTCCATTCTTCAATGTATTGAACAAATTTGTTCTCAGCTTCTTTGCAGTCGCTTGAAAACACAGGTCGGGAACTTCGACCGAAACCTGGTAAATCGAACGCAAAGACGCTTCTCTCTTCACTCAGGTCGGTGAAGTTTTGCGCCCACCAACAGACGCCACTTATGAATCCGTGGACAAGGACAAGTGGAGGTTCCTTTGACGGCGTCAGATTCACTTGAATGGTCCACATTTCAACGTCGTCGCCCACACGAATAAAATTACCGATCCATGGTCGTTTTATCCGCTTCAGAATTTTGGACTCCGCGTCTTGAAGTTGTTCCTTTGATGTCGGAAACCATAAGCTTGATACCCAGTCGCAAATGGTCTTCAAAATTTCGCTCATTGCTTGCAGAACTGAAACTTCAATGAGCAGTATTTTATTGCAAAAACCAAAATTAATTTGAGGCACAGAGCAGGTACAAAGTTTGTTTACATCTTTAAATATTGGAATCACGTGACTGCAAATGGCGCCACGTACATGCTCTTGAATTTGGGTTGACCGCAAACATATTCTTTTTGGCAAAAATAGGTGACAGCGTTCTCACGCGAACATGTTGCAGTTTTTATTCGATCCGATCCAACTTCAGCTTGCACTGATGCGCGATATTTTTTTTTGTGAAAAACCCACAGAGCTTTATGTGTTTGGGGTGTGGCCTTACCTTTTGAAATTTTCTCTAATGCGTGTGAGGAGAAGTGATGTTGACTAAACTGACAGTTTATAAAACTGAAAATCACACCGAAACGAAAAAAGGACCAGTATGTTACAAGAGCGTTCTGAATCAAGAGTGTACATAACGGGCTTCTGTAACAACCCGTTCAACGTAACAGGGCAGATATGCACTTTGCAAATTCATGAACGGTCATGATACACTCATACATAGAATTTATTTAAACAGTATAGCTTACTCGCAAAAAGGATTTCCTTGCGACCACCGAGGGTAATATTTGGGAAAGGATGGCAATTTTTGGAAGTCTCGACCAGCCAGGCTGCCCGGCCCAATGTAGAAGCCCACAGCTACGTGGCCTCACACGCAGGCGTCTTTAGGGGTAGGGATGAGAAACGAGCTCCCCTGAAAACGCCTGCATTGGAGGCTAACAGCTATCTAGACTTTGTAAAACAGCCCCATCCTCCACTCCCCCTCTCAGAGGAGAGGGGGCAGCTGTACGCAGGCTACAGCTACCGAGACATGGACCGACAAGAGATCAACAATTTCTTTTCATATATTTAATGGTGTTAACTGTATGTAATAATGATAATGTTTAAAAAAGTCATGAGAATAATAATCATAACAACAACAACAGATCTCATCTGTAATCAAGGGGGACTTGACAGGAGCCCGCATCCGTTACCGAAAGCTTGTTTGCTGGGAACAGATAGAAATATATAAGAAAGGTGGCAGACACCTTACGGGACAGAATGTCACATCAGGAAATGAAGTAGTCTAAAGACTAAGAAAACCGTGTGAATTGACAGTAATGATAATAATAATAATAATTAATAATAGTAATAATGTTGCGACACTTAAAAGCTCAGAGGAGCTTGTTTTGTCCACGAGCAATACTATGTCATAACTAATAAAATGTATGCATTGTTGGTTTGTTTTGTTCGTGATGGAGGGTGTTTCAGTGGCAGAGGGAGAGAGAGAGAGAGAGGTAGACTGATCTGGGATAGATTATAGCGAATCAATATCAACTTGATTCCTGTTAAGGTTAAAAAATGCTCAAGCTACAATGTAATCAAACAAACATCACTCACTCATCAACTGATTTTAATACCATTTTAATAAAGCTAAACTATTCTTAATACAGCGATAAATCTCTTAACTTATTTCTTTACATACAAACGAAGACAAAAACGGAAAAAATTTCTACAAGAAATGGAACTCTAGTATTCGTTTAAGATATACTACAAAATAATGTTATTTATAATTACAACTGTTATCAGTAAATAGATAATGCATTCCTGTAATAAATTAAAAGTTGCTGTTTTAAAAAGATTCCAAGTTGAAAGCTATAGGAAACTATTTCCAGTACCATGTCTGGGAAATAACCCTAGTAGCATTCCTTAAATTGTTCTCATCTACAAACAGCAACAAGTCAACAAATCACAATCAGTCAAGTTGCCCATGGTTATCAACCCAAAATATCATTAGGAACATCATGGCAAAGTCAGCTCATAAAACTAAAAGCGTACACAGGCATGTGCTCTGGTGGTACCCAGTGGCCCTCAATACTTGATTTTGTCAATAGGGAGCTTAAGCAACAGTGTTTTTTGAGCGACGGACGTCAACCGAAAGTGGACTTTTTCCATCACTGGGGAATGGTTTGGTTGAAACTCTCGGGTAAATCGTCTTTAAAAGAGAAAAGAAACTCAGCAATACAAGTTTGTTAGCGTCAAGGCATATAAAAAGGGAGAAGGCCTCACTTCTGGTTGACATGCGTGGCTCAAAAAACGTCTTTGCTTAAGGTCCCTAATGGGTCTTACATATCACTTTAAATGCTTATACTGAGAAGCCTGATTTTAAAAACCGGGGAGGGGCTTTAACAGACATCACAGCATTTTTTGTAAATTTCCTTATGCACAGCCTCAAGCGATACCTGAATGAGCAGATAGTGACTTTCCGTGCCAAGGGTCCTCAGTAAGACCAAAATCTGCAAATTACACCCTTAAGTGAGACAACAAGCATCCCCATCACTTTTATAATTACGGAAGTTCCCCTCTCCCCTGGTTTTTCAGGCTCTCTACAATCTTCCTTGGAGCTCAGCCTTAAGGAAAAATGGAATAACTATTGTAAGGCAACAGGCAAAATGATTTTGATGTGACTTGAAAACAAAAGAATCCCGGGGAATTACATGTGAAAATAATATGCATTAAACATGTTTGTGATTAAATATGTTAACTCGTACTAAAGTTCCCGTTTACAAGACTTGGGCCAGCCAATTACATTAAATAACTTAATCTGTCTCTCCCATGATTGTTGTTCTGACTATAGCCTCGGTAACTCTGTATGGATCACAGTTAGAGGCTGGTCTCCTATCCTCAAGGTATCCACTACCATCTTCTGCACACTGGCGTGGAATTCGCACACTGGCACCACGATTGGCAACACCATGTGAAAAGCTATGGATGCTGGCTGTTTCATGACGACCTGTCAGACGGCGCTTGTTGTCTTCTCCTCCCTTTGGGTCATACATGCTGATATGGTAGGTGTGGCGGCTGGAGAGTTTCTCAATGGCTTCATAAATTTGTTTTATCCCTCCCTCTTCACGCATGGATTGGGTGCTAAGGAGGAAGGAAATAAGATAAGGTTCAGGCTATCGCAAAAATTATTAAATTTTCCTCAAAGGCCCTGGCCTTAACAACTTTGTAAGGGGTATGAGTGGGTTGAAAAGGGACAAGTAACTGTTTCCGTGGGGTGGGGAGCTTATAACTGCAATTATATGGCAAAATCTCTTCACTGGAACTATATCACAGAAAAAGTGTGAAGAATATGTATTTTAATAGTGGGGCTTAAGTGGGAGGGTGACACATCTGTGGCTCTAGATTCCCTGATTAGGTTAGAATTTGGCTTTTAGGTTACTGTGGAAGGGGTGGGAGGAAGGGGGACCAAGAGAAACTATAGAAATACATCAGAGCAGTGCAGATCATTTACAGGAAACTCTACTTACCTTTGAGTTAGGGGGCTTATTACCAAAGGGACAACATACTGGCCCGTCAAAACATGGAATTGCTGTTTGACCAGAAATGGTACTAAAAAAATTCAACTAACCTGTAGTTGGTGTGTGCTCCCGCTCCATTCCAGTCTCCAGGAATGGGTTTGGGGTCAAAGGAAACTTTGTAACCAAAATCTTCAGAGACACGATACAAGAGAAATCTGGACATCCATAGCTGGTCTCCCATGTCGATTCCTTCACAGGGTCCCACTTGGTATTCCCACTGGAAACAAAAAAAAAAGGATGTTCAGCATGACAATGTGACAGCTTTCAATAATACTTTTTCGTGTTGTGGAATTATCTTGCTATACTTCCGAAATACTCAGCTACACCCAACCTCTGCTCCTTTTTGTTACAATCCTTGCCTAAGGTGCCTAGCATGAAGTCACACGCTTCAACCACAGCTGGTCAGGAATGGAAGAGGCCTGAAGAGGTCTGAATTTCAAATCTGGTTGTTTCCTGTTATTTTTGTGGAGTACGCCATGTCCCTGTCCATATTTAACAGATCTTAATGTTATTTGTCGCCATTTTAGCTAGTCTTATGGTCACCAGGCCATGTCCTTTGTCAAAATTTTACCCCAACAGTGGAAGGGGTGGTCGATACATTAATAATAATTATTGCAGCCTTAATTTGTAGCTTGTTTCTATATTTAAGTTCTAGCCGAGTCTGTATCACTATATAGCCAAGAGGAATCAAAATGCTCTAACTGCCACCATAACCACTGTCCAAAGTCTTGACACTCAGACCCTCAATTTGTAGTATATACATGCTAAATGACCACAAGTTTACAATATTTTACTATAGAACTGACTAATCTCTGAATGTCTTAGAATATAATTCAAAGTTGGCAGCTAAATTGATCTAAAACCCAACAGTCCTGACCTGAGCTGGCATAACTTCCGCATTTGTTCCTGCAATTTTGACACCTGCATACAGGCAAGCACGATAGTGAGCTTCAACCACGTCACGTCCAAACACATTTCCAGTACCAACAGCACAGTAGTAGGGTCCCTGTGGCCCAGGGAACCCACCTTTTGGCCAGCCAAGAGGATGACCATCTTTGTCCAGCAATGTGTATTCTTGTTCAATACCAAACCAAGGCTTGGAACTCTAAGATGAACAATAATGTTAAACATTAATTTTATTTAATCAAGTAAAGTCAACATACTCCCAAAGTAAAATTATGCCATACTGGCTTTATTTTTTCCCAAAGAATTCAGGAAACATTATGCAGGTGCACAACACACGCTGACAAAATTTTGGAAATAATTGTTTTTTTTCTTAAGTGCAGCATTTTGTCATTGACTTTTAAAAAATGACCTTGTCCTCATATTTTAAGGAAAGTATGAGTTATGATAGGAAAAAAAATGTGTTGTGGCAAGTATGCAAAGCTGAATTTTTACAATACAACTTGGCACAACGATTAGCCAAGAGACTGAGAAGCTGTTTGTTTGTTATGGAATATGTTCTTTCAGGGACCTGTTCCTACATAACTGGGACAAAGAAAGTTTTCATTGGACCACAGTTTCCTTAGTATAGGTATTTATTATATCAGTAAGGTTCCAATGAAGAGTTTGAAAAATCTACTGAAATACGAGGTCAATGCTACCTAGGACTATTGGTGATGTTGTTTAGGGTATCACCTTAGCTGCTTAAATCAGAGGAATTCGGGTGACAATGAAAGGAAATTACGACAGTTAAGTACGATCATTGCTTAACAAGTTTGCACTTAACAATAAAATTAATGTAGTGGTAATGGGATGTCGTTTTTTCCGTTTACACAACGACATTTCTGTACCAGCGGTCAAACCACACCGACGAACGACGCCTTAAGAACGCCAAACATGCAAGCTACCCAGCTTATTGTGAAAATGTAAACATTCCACCCACCTACAAAAACCTCTACAAACGAAATTGATTCACTACCTATTAAAAACGATATGAGTTCACTGCAGTCGATAACACACTGTACAATAACTACGATCTTTAGCAGCTCTTTTAACCTTGGGAACATGACACTGGTACGAATAATTTTTATAAGCTCATTGATCGACTCGATAATTTTTTTTTGGCAAACTACCTATTTTTCAATCCAACATTAGGTTTCTTAAAAAACAACAACGACAATCAATGATGATGTGAAAGAAAGAGAGAAAGACAGGAAGAAAGAGGGACAGGGACGGAAAACACTACCTTACCATAATAACAAAATTAATAATCAAAAGGGTTCAAGGTCTACGTTGTCAGTGAAAACACTTCAGATAACCATGTAGATTCATTGAATGACAAGATTACTCTGGGCTAGACTTTCGCAGAAGTTTCGAGCAATTACATGAACATTTCAGGGGTCAAGTCATGCGTTAACTTGGCATTTTTCTTGGTTAATTAATTTTGCCGCGCAAATTTTGGCGCCGAACGGCGTTTTACTACGAACAAAAACAGTCTTCCTTAAATAAAGCTTTGACATGAACCTTTTTCTGTGTAGATTTTCTTCATTTTCACACTGAGATATCGAATAGTTTAAATGGCAAAGAAAAGCGTGAAAAGAGCGACTAAAAAAGTAAGGTTATGCCAAAAGTAGCTCAAGCTCGCCAGTTTTAAAATAACAACAACATCAACGTGTCGAACGCCACGTTAACTAACCTTGACTGTTGGTTCGTCCATGGCTTGTATGCAGGATAACCTATGGTTCGAAACTCCCGGCTTGTGATCGAAGTTAAGAGTCTCGCATAACACGATCTTGTTCTTTCCTCGCCTGAAGGGATCACGAAACAGTGCGACGGGGCGAAGATAAACGTCGCTGTTACAACCTTCAGCCTGGTATGTGCTCGAACCATCGAAGTTCCATATCGGGAGCTCGTCATGACTCGATGGTTCGGAATCTACTGTCTTCGTTTTACAACGCATGGATTCGCCGGTTCCATCAATCCAAACGTACAAGACTTGAACTCGCTCGCCTTGATCAAGGCTCATGTATTTGTCGAGAAGCGGCCTGCTTTCAGTGGCAGTCATCTTTAAGGAGTATCTGGGACTTGTTAAATAGTCAACCTGAACGAAAAGACAAAAGGTAATTCAGGTTTATAGTGCCAATTGCTTTGAAGCCAGGGATAAGGCTGAGATCACCAGAAACGAGCCGATAAAACTACCTTCGCGCACTAGGAAACGAATTATGCCACGCGGTGATCGGTCTACGAATTTATACATTCACTGGTCACATGTCTCAACAAGAGTATTTCCGTAAAAACCGGGTTCACGGGGCAAAGTTCTCTTACCTTCTATGTGCGAAAACCCTGTGCGAAAACCATAGACGAAATAATAATCTAACTTCCTGGAAGAGGAATGTTAAAATATCATGGAATTATCATGAAAATAACTTCACGTGAGGAGAAATAGTCGCTTCGATCGACAAAAAACAGATAAATTCGTATGATCTCACGAAACACGTGCTCCAACTACATGCATGTTTTTCACGTGATTTTTTTTTGTGATGACGCATAAAGCGAGGAATGCGACGTGAGGATTTTTCGTTTCATCGCGTCGGGAAATTTAGCCTGCGAGAGCATTCGGTTTTTCCGAGGGAGAGAAGCGAGGAACGGAAATACGTCTGCGGTTCGCGGGCTAGGCTACGGAAAGTTTGGCTTGAGCTGAGTGTCTCTTTCGCCGGATTCTCCGAGAGTTTTCATAGTAGGCTCTTGTATTAAAATCAGGAGCAGCTCCTGGTTGAAATAGAAGACTGGTTTTGCCATACTTTAGAATCAGGGCCCTGACAAAATCGCCATACAACCAATTTTAATCCCGTTCCTGACTCTTTCCAGCTTATTTTGACTTGCCGTTTTACAGCGTCCAATCATTAAATTGTAGGCAAAGAGAATGTACTGAAATGTGCTATGAAAGGGAATTGTGGCAAATTTCGAGCAAGCCCAATCATGGAGTTTAAACTTGAATTCTACCCAGCAAGGGGGAGCCGGCAAAAAAAAAAACAACGACAACAAACAGGACTTAGTTCTCTTGATTACATGCAACCCACTCGAATATTTTCAATACCCGTGATCAACCATGCAGTAATATCAGTTACGAGCATTTCAGTTTAACATTTGACCGATATAGTAACTGCATTTGGAGGGTATCTGTCCCCCACGAACATACGTATGTACAGTACGAACATACAGTACTGTTCTTTTAGCAAAATAAGCACTATCGCGGACATATCATTGTCCCGGAAAAACCTGCTGCGTTCGAAAAACATGACGACTTCCTACCAAACTGAAGATCAAACGGATATATGACGCCAGGGCGGTTAAAATAGTGTTTTAAAAAACCCTCAAAAGTTTTCCCGAAATAAAGAGTATGATATTATGAAGGTTCCGCATTCTTTATTAAGCGCGAAAAACCGCTTGGCTGGATGTACACCGATGCGTGTGGGCTGCTTTGACATTACTTTGTCACATATATAAAATTAATACATGATGAGATGTTTCAGTGTGCTAAAAAAGCAAAGCAAAACAAAACAAACAAATAAAAAAATCAGACAACAGGAAGCCATTTCTTTAGCCCTCGACCAGCTCATCATCTGATTGGAGAGCTTCGGCTCGCAGGATAGTTGCGAACAGGAGCGAAAGATGTTTTAATTGGGCGGGGCCGCATCAGAGAAGGGGAAACTGCTCTGGTAGTTGACAGCAGGATGATCGGCTCCTGTTGACGGTAAAAAGTTTACTTCCTTGATGACGGTTGACGTGATACAGTCTATCGGCGCGCATTGCTGCTTCAATATGACGTCATTCACATCGAAAATTACAAAAACGCGAAATATCTCGAGCTGAGGCCGACCGAGGGTACTTAACGCCTGTCGGTCGTTAGTACATAACTTGTGCAATCGATTACGTCTTTTTCGTGACCAGTGTCACGAAGAAACACGTGAAAGACGGCTTTACGGATCACCACATAGGAACCGTGTTTCCTTCTGAGCGTGTTACATATTACTGATGACATTGTCCTATTGCCTTTTTAAAGATTTTTCGATATAATAATTTTGGTACAGTGAGACAGGCCATCGCTTGATACATAGAGGTTTAAGTCACAATTTTTAATCAATTCTCGTGCTTCTTGTGCCTTTGCAAAAAAATCAAGAAGTGCTACACACTAAATCTACTTACTATTAAAAAAATATCATTTTTTCATAGGTTTAATGCAAGCCAATAATTAAACCCAGTCGTGACGGGAATATCTCGGTGAGCATTCGGAAGTCAGCCAAGCGTGGTCATTGCACGCGTGCTGAACAAGAATGCTGTATAATGACAGACTAGAAACAATAGACAACTCCCAAAGCACAAACTCAGCCAAAACGCTAAAAATCTTCAATGTTTACTCAAGTTTGGGCTTATAGAAGATAATGTCACAGTTTTTCAATGACCATGAAATTCAGAGTCCGGGTAGTTAGTTAATCAATTGTGGCCCT
>CALNXI010000586.1:0-37500 GCA_942486025.1 Porites evermanni | reverse complement strand
CAAAGAATCAATTCAACCCTCACTTGCTACATTGTTTTTGGATGCATTTCTTGATGAATCTTTTAAATCTTGGAGAATGGTTTTACATATTAAAAAGTGGTTACTAGGACTGTACAAAAAGCACCAATATTTACATTAACTTTGTCTAACTTAGTAAGCTCAAAGGCAGTTGGTGATTAAAAGAACAGTGCTAATGTTTTGCAGAAAATGTATAACAATAGTACAGTATTTTGTAAACTTTTTAACATGGTGTGTAATAAATTTAAAATGTTAAATTTTTCAACATATTAATTTTAGTCCATGAAATCAGCAACAAAAAGTTAGGCAAATAATGTTCAAGAAAGCAATTCTTTGGAATTTACTTATTATATATGTTAAATCTCCATCTCTCACAATGCCCATAGTCAAGACACTTTTTATTGTCACTAAACCAACTCAGTTTTTTGTCTGTTTACCTTAGAAAATTCCCCTGAAACAAGACAGCCTTGATGAGACATCTGTTGAAAGTTTTGTGCATGAAGTCACAATCGAAGAACTCCATGAGCAAATTAGTAACTTGGCTGTTGATGTTGTGAGAGATTTGCAAGAAATCTCCTTTGATGTAGTCCATGATATGAAGACTGTTGTTTCTCAAGTCCGCGAACTCAGACATGATAAAGAATTCAAAAAATACGCTAGGCATGTCATGAAAGATGTATTAATTACATCAAGGATTGTCATGGATTTTGTTAATGATCTCGATAACATAATTCAGCTTCTTAAAAGTCAGTTTTCAAAGGCTAAAAGGTAGAATTAACTGTCTTTTTAAGGCATTACTAACATATTATTTGTACGTAAGGAAGTAGGCAATTTATTTAACTCTACAAATATTTTGATGCAAATCTGGTATTCAATGACCTGTTAAGTCTCTTTAAGGTTCTTTCTGATTTTTTTGTATAAGTGTTAAACACAAAGGAAGCAGAAATGTTTGTAAGGATGCGGAAACCGAAACTATTTATGCATCTGATGCCAAATAAAAACGGCTTTGAAACCTAAATTCAGAAAACTGCGGTTAGTTTTCTATCAAAGCCTTGTACACATTGTGCTTCAGTTAAAAAAAAAATTAGTGTTGAAGCATTTACTGAAGTCCAGCCTTGGACGTTGTAAAACCATGACACCATTGTTCTTAGATAATTGCCAGGATTAAACTAAGTGTATCTTTTCTCTTTTCACTTTAATGGCAATTAAAGTACAATGTAGATGGGAGTCCGTGAATTTGGCGGCCTAATAGCTGTTTTGGTGGGTTAACCCGACCCCACCCCATCCATCCAAACCGCCACCCCCACCCCCTACCAGAAGCCTACCACCTACCACCCCCTTGGTACCAGAAGCTTTTTATGCGCGGTTTCCGGTTTCAGTTAAGTCTTTATAACGATACTTCTTCGGCCGACGAAGCTCCTCTCCCGCACGCGAGAACCTTTGGTACCTAGGGTACCCTTCACATGTCGAACACTGTAATTTTTGCCTTTCCCAAGGTGGTTCGGAGATTTCACCGTACTTTAAAATTCATACTCTGTGACAAGACATGTTTCACTGAATTGCTAACTCGCTTCGCAGGCTTGGAGTGCTATTTTTGTTCTGACTGCCGCGCCTCTGAATGAAGTATTTGCATCTTGAACTTCAAGGCGGCTTCATTACTAACCTGCGATCAGCTTTTTGTGCGGGGAAAGTGCGAAAGTCGGCAGACGGGGAAAGGGGGAAAAAATAACGGTGTCCTTTTCCCCTCGTCTCCCAAACAAAATGGAAGAAGTTACTATTGACTTTCGAGGGTGATAGTGGTGTACCTAATTTGTACATCGCATACGACAATACTCTCAATGAGGTACCGTCGAGTCAACCAAATCATTGTTCTGGCCAACCTGGCCAATTATAACAAGCGCAAACAATTCAATGAACCAATCAAAATTGGAAACGTAGACACTGTTTTTTTAAATAGTGAAATGAAAAGCGCGGGGAAAAAAGCCGCGGCAGCGAGTTTTCGGTTTGCTTCTTATCGGTTAAGAAATTATCCTGGTCCCAGAGAGCGGTGCAAGAGTTTTTAAAAAAATCCCATTGTGTAAAAAAAGAAAGAGAAAAAAAAGGAAAATAAACTTTTAGCATTCAAGTGAAGACCGCTCACGACAGTCTGTGTGGACAATTACGTCGTCTTCCGTTTTGGTTAAGGAAACATAAATTTCGGGTCTGTATGTAACCATTCAAATGACATGAAACCTCAATCTGTAATGCTACTTTCGCTGTTGCTATTTGTGTTTCAATATTTTACGAACGATTTTGCTTGAATGTCTTTGCGTGTCCTTTTTGTGTATTAAAGGGGTTAAACGCCTTCATTATCAACAATCAAGGACTTATAAGCTTGACTGTCATTGTCTATCACAGAGACTGAAGCAGCTGACCAAACGCCAGGTGGATCTGAATTTTGAACAGCTTGTTCAAAGATATCAAGCCAAGCAGAAAGAACAGGAGGAGAAAGCTTTTAAAGCAAAGTATGCTTTACACTTGTCAGATTTGTCACTTCACTTACTGGAAATGTGTAGCGAATAGCTAAACAAATAGCAGTTTACACCATCCAATATTAACGAATCCCTTACTTACATCCTGCCCACTATGTAGTCTTTGTTGCCACAGAGCTGGTATCTCTGTCCTTTTTTTCGAGAAAGTGATGCCGTGCCCTGCCAGACATCTCTGCTCATAATAATTCATTTTCATCGGTCTCGCTGAGATGTTAATTATTCCCCTACAAATCCACATCATTCAACAAAGTAGTTCATTTATTTTTTTACTATTGGATGTGTAAGAACTATGTTATTCCGTCCTTGTATGCGAGTCCTTGTAAAGGAGCCCATGGTTTTTAAACACTTTCCGTCGGTTGAGTAGACTGCAAAACAATCGTTTTTGCAAGGCGCGAAACGCCGGCATCACGTGATTTTTTCGCGCGAAGCGCGTGTGGACGTGTGTGATCACTCTCCGTTTTCACTCCCACTTTAGACCTTTCGTTTAACCGCTCGCGTGCGCGTTCTTACTCTAGGCAAAAATACGGGCTGTTTTGCAGTCTATTGATTGAGAGTGTTTTAGAGCTGATTTTTGTACGTTTATGGGTCATTTGACACAGCGCTCTAGTTTCGTTTGGAATTTGCCCTCTTTTCATCGCAGTGGCATTGGTTCTGTACGGGATTTACAATTTGAAGCTGAGCATTGGTTGGTGCGCGGCCTCAAATCCTTGTTTTGACTTTCCCTGTAGCTTTAGGTTGCTTTAAATACCCGTAAAACTGAGCTTTGATGGAGGGAGAGGGTAAATGAGCCGCACCCTTCGGTAACCTGCGAGCAAGCTCTCCGGGGCGCTCTTTTCCCGCCTCAGTTTTGTCAGTCTAATAAGTAATGTTACGAGTAACCGAAGCTTCAGTACCTTTTTTAAAAAACCCACTTTCTTAGGTTTCATGAAGAGGAAAGAATGAGGAAGTACCTGCAAGGTCAAAGGCAACAAGGCTTAGATAAGGTACTGCTGAGTGTCCTGCCTTGGATATTGTATCTTGTTACGTTGTAAGACAGGGTAGAGAAGCCAAGCAGTATGGTCTAGAAAAGGGTATTTTTTTTACCAGTACACTGACTGCGGATCGACTTTGAGAATTCTAGTTAAGGTGACATAGGTTTGCTCTCAAGTAGGTTAACAGTTCGAGTTTGTGCGCCACAAACTGGAAGTTCCACAGATTTACCGACCTCCACCTCAAGGAGCTGATTATCTTGAAACAGGGAGAAGAATCAACAAAATTAATGTAGACGAGGAAGTAGACACTGAAAAGTGCATGATGGAAAGTCGGTTTTATCGCTGCTTGATGTTGGAATTAGTCCTCTTTTGTGATAATTGCAAAACAAAGGGAAAGCTATCAACTGCATGCATATAACGCGCACAAGCATTAATGCACTCCTGTAAGCTGACAGGGTTAACTTTGGTCAATTAAATTTAGATTCTTTTTAAAATACTCTATTTTTTGTTCTTCTTTTAGTCGCGGCAAATGAAGCAGAAACAGCTTGAGATAATGGGGAAAATAAGGTAACAGAAAATCAAATGTTTTTTAAATGTTATGAAAAATGTAATTTTGGCTTTAAACGCAGTTCCGTCCTTAACTTCGTACAAGGGCTCTTTTCACCATTGGCCTTGTAACTTTAAGGAAGTATTTGAGACTGAACTTTCTGTTTTTCTACTTTGTTACACAGGGATGCAAGTGTTAAGATTCCTAAACCACCAGACTCTAAGGTAAAACAACCAGACTTTTGTTACCTTTTTACCCACAGAGGGTGGGGGAGGATTGTCGCGCGGGAAGGGAGGGTGGAGGAAATCGAATTTTTTTTTCCTTTTTTTTCTTTTCATCCTGGCAGTTGAGTTGTTGTTACGGTTGTTGTTTTTGTTATTATTTTTGGATCAAGAACCTGACATAATGAAAGAAAAGGAAGAAAGAGAAGAACTTACGAGAGAAAACGTGAACAAAAGAAAAATCAGCATCAACAACTAAGACAAATAAAAGTTGTGCCGCGCTCAAACAACCTTCGATGCGGTAGTGTCCGTTGCACAAAGGATGGTCAAACACAAACGGTTGTTCCAGGGGCGGATCCAGGATTCCTTTTAGGAGGGGGTGCACTCGTCTCTTGCTCGAATTCAACACCAATAAAGCACATAGTTTTTTTTTTTTTGCAGAATACCAGTTGTATTAGAAAACCGCAGGTCATCTCAGGGGTGGTGCGCACCCCTTGCACCCTCCCCCTGTGTTCTGAACTTAATAATGTAGGCAAAAGTCTGGGGTTTTCAACAAGAGGAAACCATATCCAGAGATTTTATTATTACGTATTTATAAATGCTTTATCATAACACATTTACATTGAATTGATTAGAAAAGAGGACACATGATTGCACATACATAGGATATTGCTGAACTAAATATTGAATATCCAGAGGTGTTTCTGTTCACGCTCAATTGTTTGTTTATCTTTCCCTCCAAAGAAAACGACTCGATCTCGGAGTGATATACGACGTCAGAAGGAAGCAGAGGTAATCAGTGTGCTCACTAATCTATCCAGCAGACTGGACGCTATTTTTCGCCTTTTTCAGGCGAGCACGAAGGGGACGAAGAGCGCGCGCCTTCCCCTGTCTCTCTTGTCTCGCGCTCCACGTCTTCTTCTTGCAGGAATTAAGCACAAGGCTATAGTACTGTACGGTCAAACCTCATTCTAGTAACGGTCTCCATCGCCCAATTTTTTTACTCCGTTGGACAGTCCATATATTCACTCCTGTCATAACCTCGGGACAACGGCCACTCAAAAGACTCAAAATTTAGAACTGCATCAATTATTGCTTGAGGTCCGACTTTAAAAGTAAAAGATTAATATATTTTGATTTACTTTACTTGCAGGAGGTGAAGGAGAGCATAGATGCTTTTGAAGCGAGTCTGCGGGCTGTTATTCCACCAGCAAGTCCAATTGGCTTCGAGGGGTGAGTATCGCTTGAAACAATAAAGAGTTGCGCGTCAACTGACGTCAAGCCAGTGAATTGTTTTCCCGCGAAAGGTAGTGTTAACGGTAAAGTCAGCGACCGCGCGTTTTTCAAGGCGAGCATGCTGATTGAATAAAATGGAAGTTCAGATACTTCTCTTTATAGAACGCCGCCTTTTGCGCGAACAGCCCAGTCAAGAACGTTGTAAGCTAAGTCCGAATAATCCTAGAAAACCGTGAAAGAAACATTCTCACCAGGTTTTTGAGAACAAAAAGACCCTGCAGTTTAAGCGTGATGGTTTACGGTTCATGCGTCCTTGAACACTTATGATACTTCCACTTAGATTTGGAAACGTCAGCTCAACGTTGTTTATCATGATACAGACTACTATTTCTCTTGCGCCCTAACCATAACTTATAACTTCATTATGATTTGCCCTGCTTGGAAGATAAATCTCTATTTCTTGTATCCATTTTCAATTTTTTAGAGAACAATCTAAGCGTGAAGTGGACACTGAAATTGGCGCTTTCCTCAGCGGCTCAAAATCCCTCAAGAAACCGGTGGATCCGCTGTCGTATATTAAAGTATGTTACAAATAACTGATTACACTTACGATTACTCCGTACCATATTTGTGACTGATTGTCTGGCTACCGGGAAATCAGTCATGGCCTCCCTAGCGGGTGGAAGAAAGGGATATATTCTCACGTAAAGCGAGAAAGACGCAGAGAGCGCGCGGAAAGAGAAATGGAAGGAAAAAAAAGCTCCGCGTGCGCTTGAGTCCTCCATTTCTCATTCTTATGCGAAAATCGCCAGGAGACATTTTGAATTTTATTCATTGCCACAAATATGTTATTTTGTTATCTGAGTTAACACTGAGTGAGCTTTCTTTTACAGCCGACTTCAAATGAAGGTTACATCAACAAAATTAGAACCAGACTGGAGGAGGATTCGGTTGCTAGGAAGGTAAGCCCTTGACTTTTTCCATTTTTAATCCATGATATCTCTCCCATCCCCACTCCCCCCAACCAAAGTTGGATTGTTCTTTGTCTATACGTTTTTAAGAAACTGCCCACCTACCCCTCCCCTAAGCCAACATTTTGCCCTAAGTGAGAAGTAAGTGTTAATGTTGGCTTAGGGGAGGGGTAGGTGGGCAGTTTGCCAGAAACGTATGATGATCTGTATTGTTTAGGAGGGGGAGAGAAGGAGGTGGGTGGGGAGGAAAGGCTCGCTTCTTGCCTGGAGTTTGCAAAACTTCAAGTGGGAAATGTTGTCAAGACATTGTGTCTCTACTAATTTGCTTGCCTGTTGTGGGTTGCCGTACTGGCAAGACACACTAAAAGATGTTGTTCTTGAGGCCGTTATATTTTTCAATTGCAGGAACGAGAAAAAAGAAGGAGACGGGTTCTTATTGAGCAGATGAAGGCACACGAAGCCCAGGAGGTGAGAAATACAAACTCAACTAACGTTGGAAACGTCCGCTTTTCAACAATTTGCCATTTTTCGCCTTAGAGGGCCTGGTTGTTGTTCCCAATTTTTCGCAGCGAAACTCTTTGGCTGGGATGTTGGGTCGGTTTATCCTGTTTTATTATATAAACTTCAGTGTTTTACGAGGATTTCTACCACCGAGAAATGTGGTATCTGAACACACGTAAAAATACGATATTTTTACATGTGAAGATATCGATAATTTCACTGACATCAGGTTTGTCTCTTAAATTGTACTTAAATTCGTTGGTGTATCATCGAAACATCTTCGGGTCTTCCTCGAAAGTGCTCGGCAATCTTCGGACATCTTCGGAAATTTTCGGAAATTCTCGGAAAATGTTCGGGAACGTTCGTCTGGTCTTCGGGACAATTTGAAAAATCTTCGGAAATCTTCGGAAGGTGGTCGGAAATCTTCGGAAAATCATCAAAAACGCCGTCATCAGTATGTTTATATAATAAACAGAATAATACATGGACGCTTGGAGATATGGAATTTATCTTCTCGTGTTCACATTCGATATCTCACTCGTTCGCTGCGCTCACTCGTTCGATATCGATGTGAACACTCGAAGATAAATTCCATATCTCCAAGCGTCCATGTATTATTCTCTATTTAATAGACAGCTTTAGATTTGAGGACTAGGGCTATTACGAGTACGAGATTTAACTTTTAAGTTTTTCCGCGTATTCTCGAAGAATATTCAACCCGAAAAGCTTTATAGACTATTTTTCACCTGAAAAATTAGTGCGGTTATTTTTATGGGAGAAGGTTTAGCCCTCAGTTTCCGGTTGCAAAATGATAAACTTTAAAATTTGATAACTTGTTCCCGAAATTACGATATTCTTGCTAAAACTTGTAGTAGAATGACGACGGCTATCACTCTTTCCCGCCGAAATGACGCTGGTTCACGCAAGAGCACTACTTAGAACTGGGAAAATCTCGTACTCGTAGTCGTCCTCGTCTCAGAATCTAAAGTTCTCTATTGACCTCAGCTCATCGCTGTTTTTTTTTCCTGTTCACTTTTTGTTGAAGAAATGATAGACGTTTAAAACCGCATTTTTGCACTGTTGCAGGAGGCTCATCGTGAAGAGATGCTTGTGAACAGACTCATGAGGCAGTCGCAGCAGGAGCGAAGAATTGCTGTCCAACTTATGCAGGTACGAACTGGTAATCAGAAAATTTAATGATTATTTCATATTTAAACAAGGGGTGATATAACAACTTCGTTCCTCGGGTCATCCATTTTCCTTCCTCGAGGGTAGAAGAGAGGGGACCCTAGGGACGAGGATGACGATATGGAATACTATAATGGATCTAATTTCCCATGTTAAATAACCCGACACTCGAGATTATCATTGAACACTAAGAAGGTAGGAAACTCCACCTTATTTACTGGCGGGAAAATGCCTATACTGGAGGTAAAATGCCTATAAAAATGCGCGAGAAGACTCGCTGCAAAGTTGGTAATCTGTGCATAGACTACCGTCACTTGCTTTGTGATAGTAGCACTGCGTTAACACCAACTAGTAGCATCCCATACGGTCGTTCTTAGGGTTTCGTCACGTTTTCCTTTCCCAAGAACGTTGGGGAAGATTGATTGACGAGCCAAAAATACTTCTGCGTGGGAGGCTACCCTACTAGTGGCTGCTAAGGAGACTACAACATTAGCCCAATGACTTCATGACTTACTATCTATGCTTGCGCATTTTATGCATTGAGAGTACTCTGCCATTTGTTGAGCTCTTTCGTATTCAATTCGATGCAGGTTCGCCATGAAAAGGAAGTCATTCGACAAAACAGGTATTGTTGCAGTAACTCAGTGCTTTTGTTTAAATCCTGATCGTACGTCACTTTTCATACCATGCCTTCGGTCTCTTCGCTTGTTTCTCGTAGGATTTTTAGAGAAAAACAGTACGCAGAAAGGAGGTTAAAAGACTTTGACGACGCACTGACAAGAGAAGCGGTGAGGGATGGAAATGTTCATATTTTTTTTGCCTTTCTTACACCAATGTGACTGATCTAGAGTGTGTATGACTTCCAAAGAGTTCATTCTATATCCAGATTGGTGTCACATCTATTAGACTGATTTAACAATTGTTTACTTCAGGAACTGTGCCGTCAAGCTAAAATAGAGTATGCAGAGGAAACCAGAAAGGCTCAGGAACTGCATGATAAAATAAAAGCTGAGATCGCAGAGGCAAAGTACAACAAGCATTACAACATCTGCTGGGAGGTAAGATCAGTTACCGGTAATCATGAATGAATGCTCGGCCTTGTGGTTTTTGGTGTAGTGAGTATATTCGATGAACTAAGCATAGACCAGCCTTTCCCAGGCCTTCAGATGAAACGCCTTAGCAGACAGAGACAACTGTCATCCCCTGCCCATCTATTTCTTACATTCGTTTTCTCGAACATATTGCCTCACTTCCCCTGTATTAGTGTAGTTCCGATGATGTTTTGTCGTGAATGTAGTTCTGATCGTATTCTTCTGTAATGTTAATGGGAAGGGGGAGTTTGGATGGCGCATTCCTCTTCCTTACCCCCTAGACTGCGATCATGCTACCCCCCCCCCCCATATCCCTATATCTCGCAGGTTACCTCACCCCTCTCCCCCCATTACATACACTGGCTTCTCAGTCATCATGATTTGCGTGGTCCGCGAAAGGAGGACATTACAACTCAATAAATGGGGACAGCGTCAAATCCTCCCGCACCCTACCCCCGCGCTCGTCTCCCTTGCGCTTTCATCCTTAATGTTAAAAAGTTGCGACAGGAAGGAGACGAGTATGGGGTAAATGACAACTGGATATGACTATAGACCTCTCCCGTATTCCGCTCCAGTGAGCAAACACAAAGAAATGAGGTCGGATCAATTTAGGTTTCAGGGAAACTGCCCACCTACCATCCCCTCACTCGACGTTAACATTTGCGTCTCACTTGGGGCAAAATGTTGGGTTAGGGGAGGGGTAGGTGGGCAGTTTCCCAGAAACCTAAACTGATCCATGAGGTCGAGGCTTAAGTGGGCAGTTTCATACAAATCACCGTATTTTGTTCACCCGAGCCTCGAGTTGGTGCCTTTGTTCACAGGAATGCGGGAAAGGTCTATTTAATGACGAGATAATTTTTTTTCTTTCTCCTTGCAGGTATTGTCACAGATTGTGGACTTTTCCTGTAAAATTGGAGAGTACAGAGAACTAACTGAAAAGTATGTCATCAGTTTGTTTTTTTTTTTACGAACTTCTTTATCCCAAGCACCTGTTACGGAATACCGTCGAACCTCCACTAACGGCCACCTCTCCACACTTTTTTTTGGCGAACAGTCCATACATTCACTCTTGTTTCAACCTCTCTACAACGGCCTCCTCTCCACAGGGGCCATTTTGTTGGCAGACAGTCCATACATTCACTCTTGTTTCAACCTCTCTACAACGGCAATTTTTATCTGTTTCCAAGGTGGCCGTTGTAGAGAGGTTCAACTGTAGCAAGCAACCTCGTTCCCAGGGTTTTCTCCTATTCGTCCCTACGGAGCGACAGAGAACCTGGGAACGAGGTTGCTGTAGCAAGCATTTTGATGAAAGTTTAGGTTAAAATATGAACTTATTCGCGTCCATTTTGTTGCAGACTCATTCCGCCCAAGATGTTTAGGGAATGGAAAGCGCTGTTTCTTGAGGGACTTCCCATTTACGAAGACGAGGTGGTGTATCTCGCTTTTTATTCGTTGAGTTCTTCTCTTAATAATCGGGAGCAAAGCCAAGTATTGTGCTGGTGTTGTGTACTCTTTGAACATATAGCCTGTGCACAGCTTCCCCTTTCGTACCCAGGGTGCCGGAGACTTTTCATGCGCGGTTTCCGTTTTCGGTCAAGTCTTTATCGTGACCCGCGTGAAAACGTCAAAGACGAAACAAAAAATTAATTTAAAGCAAATTATTTGGGAACTCAATTTATAGCGGCACGACACAGACGTCTCTCTTCCCGATTCTGTTTGAATGGAGGGGTGGCTGTAAAGTTATGTATATAGTCACTGCGTGGTTTGGGTTTAGGACAAACCATAGACTTTCTCGAAGTCCTCCGCTTCTCATTTCCGGTTCCGGTAGTTGGCCCCAGCGCCAAGGACGAACTCTCGCTCTCTCACACTCGCTTTTGCCGCAGAAAACATAAAAAATCTACCGCTCGCGCTTCGCACTCGTGAGAAAATTTGAGCTCGACTTGTAGACAAGTCTAGACGGTGCGGAGGGAAATGGGTTACTAGAGTTTTTATCTTGTTTAAGCCAGTTGTGTCCGCAGATTTATTATTTACTTTTCTATATTTAAATCACGTATTCTTTTCTCTTCGAAACGTTTCTTTTCCTTCTTTCAGCCGGTTGATTTAGCATCCAACACTGAACTCGCCAAGCTTAGGGAAATTGAGAAAGAGAAAGAAGATTTGATGGACGAGGGAGACTTCTTGGAATACAAGGTGAGTTGAAATATTACAGACGTTCAAAGAAGGCACAGGATTATTTCCACTGCGGCTATGCTAGTGTTCTCGCGCACGCATATTTAAGAAAGCGCGCGCATCGTTAATTTCTCTTTATGACGTAAACTTTTAGAGAGAGCAAACGCGGCAAAATGCATGAAGAAGCGGTTTTTGTTTTTCCAGGAATTTTTTTTCAAGGACTTCTCGCTCTCGTTCTTGAACTTGAATCTTGAACTTGAACTGCGCAAAGCTAATTTTTTCAGACGAGAGCAGATTTTCATCTGTATTGAACTTCAACGCAGGACATTTGCGCGATAAAAAAGTTATTCTGAAAGCCTCAAATTTGGATGTGCGGCGAACGAAATCACAAAATCGAAATTTGCAACTTGCATAGATTTAACTGAGGCAATGTCGGCATTAAAAGATCAACTCTGTCATTTCTAAGAATAATCTTAATCAAAATTCAAGTATAAGGTACAAAATTTTTTTGATATATGACGAAAATAAACATTGCTATGCAAGAGTAGTGCCGGCGAGGTTTTATTTGAATGGCCGGACGGAAGGATTAGAGCTCATTACATGTCTCCGCAATACACTCTGAGAGTGAAAGAGTTAACTGATTGTTCTTTTCTTTAGAATTTAGTAGGCGAGTGGACTCCAACAGAGGAGTCGGACCTCAAAGGACCTCCCAAAGATAATGCAGTTTTGGGACATATCATCCACAGACTCTTTAACATCGTTTCACCGCCAGAGGTAAGTTGAAGCTAAAGCAGAGGGAAACCAGACGCTTCGATACGAACTCAAACAGAGAAACTGCAAAACAATTTCAACCAATTTAAGAAAAGTTTGCTCGTGAACAAGAAAAAAAACATTTCGGGTGAATAATCCTCGTTGCTTATGCCAAGTACGTGAAACTATTTACAACTCGACTGAATCAACTTGATTCGTTTTGTATCGAAACGACCGGTAAATATTAAGTAGGGTCCCCTCGTAGATTTGGGGTCCGTCGAGTAAAAGCATGCAGGGTGTCGTATGATGTGCTTGTCTTGGCCAACTCAGTGCTGTTATGATGTGGCACTGGGAAGCTGTTAAAGATTTCGGTATGGCTTTTAATGGAAATAACTGCTCCATCATTGTACCATTTTCATTGTTTATTCTCTTAAAGATAAAGCCCTTGATAGAAATGTCTACGGTTATTGCTAAAAGCAAAAGCCAAGTGCCTCCGCTTAGTTTTGCCGTCTTTGAAGTTATGATGAAATGTTATTTGTTCTTCTCTTTTTTCATAGCGACCCCCACCCCCACCGGAGTTTCCTCCGTTTCCGATCAAGGTCTGTTTTCTTGGAAAGTTTTTCAGTGGCAAAACGTCAACCATCAATAAAATTCTTGAAGGTAAGAAGACTTGAATGATCGTAGGCCTCTGAGAAAGTGGTAATAACAAAGACTGTTGAAGTAGAGCTTCACAGTAATTTTCAAGGAGTTATAATAACTCCTCTAGTGGGGCTAATTTAACTCCTTACAGTGGAGTTATTTTTTGGGGAGTTATTTTAACTCCAAAAAGAAGTGTAAAGAACTCTTTTTCAGGAGTAAAAGAGACCCCAGATATTGAGGTGTTAAAATAACCCCCAAAAAGGAGTTATCCTATACCTAAAAGTTTTGCTCCACTTTCAAAGTTAAATTTACTCCCAAAAGAGTAAAAACAATCCATGTAAGGCGTAAAAACAACCCCATTTCGGAGTTATTTTAACTCCAGACTGGAAGTGAAAAGAACTCTTTTTCAGGAGTAAAAATGACCCCAAATTCGGAGTTAAATTAGGAGTTAAAGTAACCCCCCAATACCTAAAATTTTTACTCCATTTTTGGAGTTATAATAACTCCCTAAAAATAACGGTGTTGTTTGGTTCAGTCGTGTGAGTTGGACCATTTTTGTGGTTTGGTAAAGGGAGTTGGTCTCAACATAGGGATGGGTGGGGTTTCTTGATAAGCCAAATATCCTGACAGATATTTTTTTCTTTTGCTTACCTCTAATATATAGAAGATCATACGATAATCATAAACAAGGCTTCTGGCTTCAACGTTGATGCCCCAAATTGTTTCCATTGTCTATTTTGGTTCTCTTTGTATTCGGAAATCGAAATAAATGCTGTGACCCTTTTCTCTCATTGTAGGCCACAGAATGGTGCGTCTCTCCGTCGACGATCTTGTTGCTGAAGCTGTAGAGGCCTACAAAAACAACGAATGCATTGAGGAACCACCCGAAGAACTTCCCGTGCCGGTGAGAAAATTTTGATTATTTATCGCGCATCTTCCCGGTAAAACGTCCCGCGATAGAACAAAAAATAGATCCATCCTTTACGCTTTGTGACAGGAAAGCTAAAGACCGTCTCATCCGGGAAATTTTTGCTTCTGAAATCCGGACTCCTACGCTTTGGAATCCGTAATTCATCTCAGGGAATCCGTAACCCCGCTTTAAACGAGTGGAGTCAGAGTCCTCTGCTGCTTCTGCTGGATTAGGTCAGGAAGGCTCTAGAAATGCCATTTGTGCCAAATGCGAAAGAGCGTGCACATTAACAGGCCAGATTTGCGTTACAAGTTGTTTTGTTTTTGACTCATAGGATGAAGACTCCTCTCCTAAGAAAGTAAGCATCCAAGAGCAAGCTGTCGGGGAGTCACAGGCTACCACGCCACAATCAGCACAGGTTGGGGAGGGCAAGGAGACCGGGGAAGCTGGAAAAGGTATCGTTATTCTGTTTGAGTCTTGGTGCCCAACAATCAGCCCACACCACAACGTAACAGCTACAAAATAATAAACAATTATCTGACTAGAAATTTATTTTCAGCGGCAGTGTCTCGGTGATTGATGTTTTCTTCAGGAAATTGCCAAAGAAATATCCTTCTAAAAGTCTTATGCTTTTTGTCATTCTATTTACACCAGAAATTTTGTTTTGGCAAAGATTGTTTGTGCAGTATTGATTTGATAAGGGGATCTTTTCAAGATAACGTAGTGGTTTTTGTTCATTTTTCGCGATTATCACGAGGGTCCCCAGGGGAGGGAGTCGTTTGTACTCCCTCGGCTCATCAATGCAGACATCGTGTTCACTATACGCGATACCATTACCTCAAAATCGCAGAACAAATGACGGAAGATTTCATTCGCGAACGACAAACAAGAAAAATAGCAAAACAAATGTCAGGATAATAGGCGTAAAGACGCATATTCATACGTTAACAACAACAAGAAGGTTTTTTGGATATCTCGCGGATTAGAGTGACAGAAATTTTAATCTCTCTTTCTTTAAATTATAGGAAGTGAAGATCCAAACAAAATCGAAGAGAAACAAACTAGTGAAGCTCAAGAAAGTGAGGAGAAGAGAGATAAGACGAAAGAAGAATTGGAGAAAGAAAGTTTAGAAGCTAAGGACGACGAGAAGAAAACACCTTCGAAACCAAAAGAACTGGAGCCTGTGTCATCTAAAACGAAAGGACCTACGGTTAGTGCCTGCCTTTCTGAAAATCCTTGAAGGAAAAAGACAAGAATATACAAAAATGATCAATGAAGAGAGATGAGTTAGGGCATCTGTTTTAGTTGTCTTTTTTTTGTTGTGGTGGACTGGGGGTGTCATATTTTGTAAACGAAATTCTAATCCAGAGCACAGTATTTATCTGTGAATGTTTGTAGCGGGTTACGAGTTTAGTATTAGAAGTGGATTGCAACTTGACAATGTTAACACCAGCGCTCTATCACTTTGTTTCGGATAGAGTCTTAAAAAATCGTCAAGAAACCGTCCAAGCCTTTTTTCCTTTTTGTTTGCTCACAGAAGTCTTTTCCGTTTGCTCTCCGCCGGGTTTTCGCTCAACTCCACGGTTTCAACGCCTATATTAGGCTTCTTGAAATTATAACTTACTTTTAGTATTCTCGTCGCTGCTCTATTAGAGCCGTTTGTGTGTGGTCACTGTGGGCATTAGAAAGACAGCAACAAATTATGGTCGCCGGTCAGAAGAGCTCCTTCGCATCTTACTTAGCTTCCAGTAGAATTCGTCTTTTTGGGCATTCTCTCAACTCAAATACAGGTGAAAGTATAACTTTGGTTATCCCTTCATTTTAACAGCTCACAACTCGCGCCAAACTTGGATCAAAGGCTTATGGTTTCCTGAAAAAAGGGAAAGCTACACCAGACCAGTTGTTGGTTGACATCATGGTTGAAGCCGTCAGGTAAGCATATCTTCTTTTGTAGCCCTCGAGCAAGCTCTCCATTTGGGGGAGTCCCGAGAAGTCACTAGGGAGCGCACGCAAAAGGAGACGCGCGCGTTCTCTCGCGGGTTGCTGCGCTCGCCGCAATTGTAGGTTAGTACCACGTTTGTACATCAGGCTAAATGGAAAGGATTCATTTGCAATAGTGGGTCGTTTTCTCTAATCTCTCACTGATGGCACGGGTCACCATTCATCTGATTTTTTAATATTTTTTTATCACCTGTTGAGGGGCAATAGATTGGTGCAGGCCTTTTATACTTTCCTACGTTCAGCTAAGTCTGGGGCTGGGTTCGAAGATGGAGTTGGAGATGCTGTGCCAGGATAACCCAAACAGTCATTTGATTTACAACCAAAATAGAGTGGTTTTCGTTTGAGTGTCGTAAAACCAAAACCAAAGTAATTACTCTGGCCAATCACATAGGACACAGACAATACATTGAACCAATCAAAACTCGAAGTAATTACATGTGGCTGACGCAAATGAGCGCGTCACAATTGGCTTTGGTTTTACTTCTGATTGGATGAAAAGGTGGCGCGAATCTTTTAAGCCAATCGCATCGTGTAGAAAGTGAAAAACCAATTACTTTTCGACACTCAAATGAAAACCGCTCTAAGCGATTTTCCAAACCCGTTGTTACGCCTGCCTTCTGAATGTTGCGGCTTTAAATCTGACATCCCAGTGCTCTGTCCTGATTTTAATACCTTGAACTTTGGTGAGTTGGGTTTATATCACTTTGAATGACAACTTGTTTTCGTTTAAAACTGAAGGGAGATAAAGATGGTATGGTATTTTAGTTTCTGGTCTCGAGATCCAAACTAAGACAAGATCTGTCAAAATCTTAGCTCCGCCAGCCTTTCGGATAGTAAGGGCGTGGCGAAAAATAGGTCTAGGGTTTTCACTATCGCTGCACATGACTATCTTGGAGCCTGGAACAGACTCTCAAAATCTATGTTCTTGTAGTCGGTCGTTTATGTCCATCACAGGCAGGAGATTTTCATTTTGGAGGCTGGCCAGCAAAGACTGTTTTTAGTTTTCTCTGATAACAGTAATACGATTCTTTTCAAAGGCAAGTACCTGATGGGACTGGCTGGATTATGGACGGGTTCCCAGGCACTATCAACCAGGCCAAGGTAATTGTTTAGTACTAACCTGAGATCAGGCTCTGTTTTCGTTTTGCTTGGTAAATAAAATTCTGGCGATTAGGTAAGAGAGAATGTATGGAAGCTGCTAAAATTGGACCTGATCTCAGGTCAGTTTAATACTAATTTTCCTCTATCACGAGAATAAATTCCCTTTTTTTTAGAAGCCCTTGCCGTGATGGTGTGCTCGATACCAAATAGTAACAATGCTTCTGGGCCCGGTTTCTCGAAAGATGGTAAGGTTTGTTCCAGGGTTAACCCAAATTTCGAGGAATACGTCGATTACCTGTTGCGGTAACACAAAATGTCACTTAAAAAATTCCATAAGAAGGCAAATACAACTGTGGATTACATTTTTTAATCTTAAAATGGCGTTTACTGGCCTTCAGAAACCGAGTTCCAGATGTCTTGCTACGAAATTAATCCCCATTCTGTCCATTTGGGACGTACTGAATTCTTAATGTGTTTAGAGGATCCGATTAAGTTCTGAGGGGTTCAACCATTTCTTTTATTGCAGTTGTTGGAGAAAGCTTTAAGTGGATACGATGCACAGAAAGAAGCAAAGGACGCGAAAGCTGCTAAAGAACCCAGTAAAGTTAGCAAGACAAGAAAATCCCGCCTCGCACCAGACCCCCATCCACCTACTGAGGTATGTAGCCTACGTGAAGACGTACCCTCCCCTGCGCGCGCGGGGGGGGGGGGGGGGGGGGGGGGGGGGTTTCCACCTACTGAGGTATGTAGCCTACGTGAAGACGTACCCTCCCCTGCGCGCGCGGGGGGGGGGGGGTGGGGGGGGGAATGTACGGCTACACATAGGCTAGAGAGTGGCAGTCATAGGTTGAAAAAGACAAAGCGCATTTGAGCCTTTCAACAAACCTTTAAGTGTTTGGATATCGGATGAAACACTCTTTCTAGTGTTTTGCTTGTCCCAAGGTCGTGACATGCGTGATTTTTGTACTGTTTGGGAAAGCAATTCAAATAATTAGTAGTTCTTGAAACACTTAACAAAATCAAACTTTACAAAATTTAATTAATGCAAATGAGAATCCGAGTTGAAAACTTCCTTCATGGTACTTTTTAATTTTCCTTGGTTTCCACTCCATAAAAAAAAAAAAAGTTTTGAGAAACGTACGTTATATAACATGTAACTGTAGGTAACCAAAATGTTGATTCCTCTTTAGACCCCCGCGCCCAAGAGCGGCATTGACTTGGTGTTACTGTTCGACCTGCCTGATGACATTGCGTTAAAAAGAGCTGAAGGAAGAACATGTAAGAGTTAACAAGAACTTATTTCATCTCTACGGCGGTTAACGTGATAAAATCATGAAGTTGGTGCCATGTAATAGTTATGAAGACACCCTTAACATCTTTATGGGGAAACTTGTTGAAAAGTAAAATATGTCTTAAGATCTTTGTGGGGAAATTTTGATGCAAAGTAATATCTTTTTAAAATCTTTGTGGGAAATTTTGTCGTGAGGTAAAATCGTTTTAAACTCTTTTTGGGAAAAGTTTGGTTGCAAAGTTGTACGAAGCGTAACCATCCGTAAAAACTGGATCTTTCTTGGACTTTTTTTTTCGTTAACGTATGTAACGTAGTTCGACGTTCGACGATAGAAGTGTGACCTTTCAATTAGGCCTTTGAAGTAGTACTTTCCCGTGGTGTTGTTTGCTTTTGGCCGCGTTTCTATGGAGTAAAGATGTCCGCGGTAGAAAGGTCACTCGCCTACACGAGGTACCCTCGGCGAGCCAACTCTTCGTTCATTTCCTTACAAAACGTGGCGAGCCGTTAACATGAGAAACAAAACGTTAGCTCGGCTAAAGGGATGACCCATCTACAGTGTAGCCGGGTCACCTTTTTGTGATGGTAGGGTCACCCTCCTAGCCGGACAAACGTTTTTCCATATAAACACTTTGGCTCCTCCAGCCGGGTCAACTCGGTCAGGGCACGATAATCGGAGCATGACTAGCGCTGTTGTTGACAATCAGAGCATGCGCGAGCACTGTTCGGCTCGGGCAAAGGGGTCAGCTTTTTTCTAATATACAGCTATTTCGAGAAAGGTTGTCGGAAAAAGTGTACGCGGCAATCCCGAAAGGTATTGTGGGTGGCTTTGAGGGCACTGTTCAATTCGAAGAAATTTGAAAGAATTGTATGGGAGGCCACGGACATATGTTTGCGAGTGCTAAAGGAAAGCAACAAAAGTAGGTTCGACAGCTTCAGTCGTTACGAACAGTGTATTGATCATACCCCATATTACATTTCGGGATTGTCGCGTGCGCATTTCTTCCGACAACCTTTCTAGAAACAGCTGTATACACTCGCTAAGTTGACTGGGCTGGGAGCGTGGTATTAAAAGGAATTAAGGGCTATACTTAAGATGTGTTTTGTGTTTAGATAATCCGTCGACAGCTGATCAGTACCATCAGGAATACAATCCACCAGTGGAAGGTAGCTACACAGGAATCAACAAACAGGAGAAAGTTGTACCCGTTTCTGATCCCTCCAACGATCGCGAGCAAGTCCAACAAAGGTATACGGTCCTTTGAACACACTGACTGTAATTAGTCTCCTCTACATCCTTTTCCAGTTAGAGCTTTTTTGTTTGGATAACTGGGAAAATTGCCCACCTACCCCTCCCTTAAGCCAACATTTTGCCTAAAGTGAGAAGTAAGAAATAATGTTGACTTAGGAGAGGGGTAGGCGGGCAGTTTCCTACATTCAATTCTGTAGTGAAATTGTTGAAACTAAAGCAGTGTTGTACTGGATCCTGTAGTGTCTAACCCCTCAGTGACACTCACTCTTTCTTGTATGTGCGAGTTCTGTTATCTGCGTAAGTTTTATATTTTTAGCAGCAGCTGAGTTCACCATATTTAGAGTTGCATACTGTCGTTATTACTTAGAATCTTTGGCTTCGTGGACGGCTGGCCTAAGCTGGAAAAATGGTTTACAAAGTTTGGAATTTTTCAAAGAATTGATGCTAATACTAATCAAGGTACGTGTAACAACAAGACTGTAGTTTCTAGCGTTATCACCCCTTCTCTTTCCCTGCCCCCCACCCAATTCAATTCAGTTTCATTCAATTTTATTATTCACACTTTATAAAATATTTACATTATATATAGTAAGGTAGGAATACACTAATAAAGGAGAAGAAGAAGGGAAAAAAAGAAAATAAATGGCTTGGGTAGAAGTGTACGGTGGTCAGAGGAGCATAGCCTTCGAGCTAACCACCCCCTCCCCCATTCCTTCCAGTTCTTGTCAATTTTATCGATTCTCCTGTCTTGTCTATCACAATGCTTTGACATCATCATTCCAGTTGATCACTCTAGCGTCACTTATAAGATTATCCACTGTCGTTTTTTTGTGTTTTTAGAGCAATTGTATGACGAGGTATCCGGGTTATTGAACGAAACTTACCAGAAGCTTATTGCACCTCCCGAAGAAGCTCCATCTGTAAGTAACCATTTGAAGAGCTTCTAAGAACACGTTTTATTTTTGGGCATCTTACAGCTGCATTATCGCAATTAGGAAAATCAAAAGGTTGACCCAGGTTTCGTTTAACTTTAACAACTCCTCCTTGTGGCTGTTTCCGCGAGCGAGTTAACATGAAGGGAATTCTGTGTTCTGATTGGTTAACCGAGCGGGCAATATGAAGCGAATTCTGTGTTCTGATTGGCTACTCGATAATACAAGTAATTTGAGACAACGTGGCCTTTTCCACGTCAACGAAAAACAAATGTGATCAGTTGGTGGTGTCAATGTCTCTGAGTGATAAGCTACAAACGAATCTTTTGCTAAGATAGGTTTTGTTAATGATTTTTCCATAGGAACCTTCCGTACAGCCTGGACCTACAACTGAAGGTAATAGTGTACTTAACAAATAAATAAATATTTATGGTTCTTATTTCTGCGCTCATCACCCTGGCCTTTTTGTGGTTTCGCACGACTGTTATAGGTATTTCAAAGCTTGGCAGGAGACTGGGTCAAAATTCTTCCCCCAAAACAATCCCATGACACAATTCGACACAACATAGTTCCAGCATCAAGCGCAACCGCCGTGTATCACTGTACACAAGAATCACTGAAGACAACAGCTTTTGAATTCTTTTTTAACGTACCATTGTATCAAATGAATGTGGCAGATAAAACCACGTTTTTATGGACATGAGTGTTTTTCGTTTCCTAGGCGAGCAACCGACAGGGGCTCAATCCACACAGGGTGAGGGTCCTCCCAACGAGGGTGTGGGAAGTGAGAGCGCAGCTGCTCCTCCTGAGAGTGTCCCTGCACCGTCCGAGGCCCCCTCTGAGGCAGGTGTCAAGTCGGAAAGCAAATCTGAGAAAGGGACTTCGAAGAGTAAAGGAGATTCCAAACCAGGTAAAGACGATGAATGAAGTAGAAAAAGAGGGTTTTGTGCTCTCTTTAATCAAAAATAATACTTTGATATTGCTCTGATTTATTTATTGTGCCCTGTGAGCCGCTATTTAGAATTTTATAAAGAATACCGCATTTTACAAGAATCTTACGAGTTATTCCTGTTAGAATTCTTATGCATGTTTTCATAATGAAAAGAATGCCAGCCTGTCTTGATTGAACGGCCTTCTCTGCATTTTCTAATTCTGATTAACAATGCATTCTCGTAGTTCTCATTACAGTCACCCTGGCGTGATGGTCGCGTTTTCTTATCCCGAAATTTCCTTATATTCACTGAAGCGTATTAGTAACAGTCTTGTGTCTGTTGCACTTGTCACGTGATTTATTATAGCTGCTTTATCAAAGTATTGAAGGGCCACACCTTATGTCACTGACTTTAGCCAACCAGAAACTTAGCAATTTTTTTACTTCTGAGTGCCTTCACATTTTACTACCACGTACCAAACAACACAACAACAACAAGCAACTTCACTAGCCGCAAAGAAAACATGATACAAGCAAACTTGTACAATCATCAAATATTTTTCATAATCAGTCCATTCTTACCGTGTTTCCTTTTTAAGGTTCACCGAAGTCACGAAAGAGCAAAAAGGATCGTTCACCTTCCCCACAGGCGTCTAAGAAAGGCACGAAAAGCCGCAGCCCCACCCCTCCTAGTTCTAAGAAAGGCTCAAGATCTGGTTCGAAGTCTCCATCGACATCAAGGAAAGGCTCACGGCCTGGATCCAAGAGTTCAAGACCAGGATCGAAAAGAGCCAAGTCTCCGAGTACGTAACATTTATTTATCAAAAAATAAACTGGACATTGTTTTCTTAAAATCGCCACCTACATATATAAAGCAAACTAATGAACAGTAAAGAGTAAACGAATTACTCATAAATTAGCTAACCGAAGACTAGTCTGCCGAGTATTTAAAACATTGGTGCGTTTATTAGACGGCCACTGTATTTTGACGGACAGCTCATACATTGACACTTGTTTAAACCTCTCTAAAACGGCCACCTCCCTACAACGGCCCACTTTCTTCTATCCCCAATTTGGCCGTTGTGGAGAGGTTTAACCGTAGATAGCAGAGGATCGCATCTTTTTGCATGTGACATCTTTCCCACGCACTCGCGTGTTTGACTCGCTCGAAAAAAACTCTGAGGAAAACGAAGGACCTCTTTTAGTTTAAGTGAATCGATACTTTTTGCTGAAAGCGTGAGAGGCATAAAAAGTAAGACATCAAGTAACTTTTAACGATTATTGAATTGTTATCGATTGTTTATAGAAAAAGGCGCTGAAGAGGTTGAAGAGGAAAAGCCTCCTGAACCACAAGGACCCCCCGAGCCGGAACCTGGGTCAGAAGACTGGGAATATGTTGATCAGCCTATTGAAGTGGTTTGTATTCTGATTAGATTTTACTCTTAGTGTCAGCGCCGCCGTTCCCATCGTCATCATTATCACCATCATTAACACCACTGGTCATCATCGTCATCATCTGCATTGTCGTCGTCGTCGCCGTCGTTGTCGTCGTAGTCGTCGTGTCGTCGTGGTCGAGGTCCTCCTCCCCCTCCTCATTATCATCATCATCAACGTCGTCATCATCATCATCATCATCATCATTATCATCATAATCATCTTTATCATAATTATAATCTTCATATTTATTTATCTTCATTGTCCTCCTCCTTTGGCCTTCCAGAAGCGCAGTCACCACTAAGCTATTACACGCTTCCTATCTGTAAATTCAATAACCATTAGACAAATCCTGTCTTAATTTTGACATCTGGTCTTTCTAAAGGATTTTGCTGGGGTTCTAACCAGCCAGTGGGAGAATTCGGAGGAAACATACATCGATTCATGTAAAAAGGTGTTTGGAGAGATCAGACGCGAGAGGGAACTGATTCACAGATATTTCTACGGCACAAGGTTTGAATTGAGAAACTGTTATTACTCATAGGAGGGAAAAGGACGACCAATTTAAATCACACCCAGAAGAAACTCCATATTTATCATGCTGTCCAAGTTCCTTTTTACTTTTGCTTTGTTGGTGAAATGTTAAGGTGTGATCATTTAGCCGAATGCTACATTCGGTGTCTAGTCTAATTCTCTTCAGTATAGAGGAGGTGAAAGAACCTAACGTCCTTTTACTGTCACATTCATTTATGCATTATGTCGTTCCCTTACCAGGAAAGATTTCGTAAAATTTTTAAAGAGACCAGACGAGAAACAGGAATATGTTCAACAATGGCAAAAGGTAACGTGAATGAGCGTAGTTTTTGACTTTCCAAATTGCCTGCAGTGTTTTTTTTCAGTCAGTAGAGTAGGGAAAACTGAACAGACAAGTCAAAAGGGCTGGAGAGAGTGAACGATCCCGAGAGAAATTGGGATATGTTAGGGTAAACGCCACCCCAGTTTACTTCAGCTCGGCCGCTCGACAATTTCTAAAGATACTCCACTCAGTTTCCTCGTTTTTTCCTTTTGTTAGTCCTACAACGAAGTTGCTGAGGACATGAGAGGGGATGAAGACACCAAGGCTGAACTCCATCAACAGCTAGACGTATGTTACATTAGTCATGTCTTATTTTTCAATATTTGCGGGGTTTTGCCAGATTTTCACCTCAGTTTGGCTGCACCGTAGAAGTAACCGAATTCAACGTAATTTCAATAATTACCATTATTCTTGTGTCTTTATGTGATATATATTTTTTTAATGATGTATGAAAAAAATTAACTAAATTTAACCTGTTCGAAACAATGTTCTGCATGTCATGAAAGCTATTAATCATCGTGGATATAGAGAATAATACATGGTCGCGCGGAGATATGGAATTTATCTTCGAGTGTTCACATCGATATCGAACGAGTGAGCGCAGCGAACGAGTGAGATATCGAATGTGAACACGAGAAGATAAATTCCATATCTCCAAGCGTCCATGTATTATTCTGTTCATTATATAAACATACTGATGACGGCGTTTTTGATGATTTTCCGAAGATTTCCGACCACCTTCTGAAGATTTCCGAAGATTTTTCAAATTGTCCCGAAGACCAGACGAACGTTCCCGAACATTTTCCGAAATTTTCCGAAGATTGCCGAAGATTGCCGAGCACTTTCGAGGAAGACCCGAAGATGTTTCGATGATACACCAACGAATTTAAGTACAATTTAAGAGACAAACCTGATGTCAGTGAAATTATCGATATCTTCACATGTAAAAATATCGTATTTTTACGTGTGTTCAGATACCACATTTCTCGGTGGTAGAAATCCTTGTAAAACACTGCAGTTTATATAATAAAATGTGTTATCTTCAGGATCTTTGCGATCGGCTTTACGACATTTGCGACAACCGTAAGGAGATGGCTGAGAAAGAGCGGCAATCAGTAATGAGTGAAGGATGGCTGGAAGATCGGTTGGGTCTCCTCACTAACTTCTACGTAACACTCATGCAAGCTGAAGTGGACAGATACCAAGATACTGTTAGGCTGCTTCGGGATTACTACGTCGGCATGGAAGGTACCAGAGGCAAATAAGCTAACCCCTGGGAATTACTGTGCCCTCCTTAAATAAGATGGGTTATATATCATACTCAACACACTGGATATTGAGAGTGGAGGTAGTCAAACCCTTGCATAAGAGCGTTTCCCCCTGAAATAGGCTGGGGCATATACCATACAGTGGTGGATCTAGGGGAGGGGCCCGGGGGCCCGCCCCCCCCCCTTATTTTTAGACCAAACTGAGGCCCGAAGGCCCCCCTCTTATCTCAAGGCCAGGATCCGGCACTGCCAAAACACCTTCAGTCCGCTGCATCATTAATTACCCTTTAGGATCGTATGGAAGATTCTGCGGGAGATAACAAAACCTCGGCACTATGGCCGTATACGAGGACAATGTCAGATTGTTCCGACATTTCTTTGATTGTATGGAAGGTATTGAGGTCATATTACTGACAGTGGCTGTCTATGTTTTCAAACGTCTCTCTGTCTCATCTGTTGGGGAATTTTAATGATATGTGTACAGTTGAACCATGTTTAAAAATACAGAAAAGGATTAAATTCAAGGAAAAGTGTGTAGCATAAAGCGTAAAGATAGGAGAAAAAAGCATAGTTTTTGAACGCTTTTTAATTTTAGGTAAAATACCAAACGAAGCCATCTCTGAGTACGCGCGCTTACCACTTGTTGAACTACCGCTGACTGTAAGACCGCAGTCTGCATCGTCTAAGTCAGGAGGAAGCGAGAGTGTGACAAACCTAACAGCAGCTGAAAAGACTGAAGTGAAGAGTCCATCAGGCAGGAAAGAAAAGGACAAAGGAGCTACAAAGACCCCTGAGCCCATAGAAACACAAGAAGAGGAGCAAAAACCTCGGTACGTTGCGCTACCTCTGATCCTAGTCACTTGACCAATTAGTGAGTTCTTGTCTCTGTAGCGTGAAATTTCTTTATAGGAATGTACTGTTTAGTGACTGTGATAGCGTGACAGTAAAAGTCCCATAGTGCGACTCACTGCTATTGGAGTCGTCACCAGAGTAACGTAACATGATACTGGCCGACTCTGGTTTCACAGTACTCTCATTAAAGGCTTATTCGTAAAAGGCGGTCCCGGTGTAAATAGGGGTAGCTCTGTCATTCTACTCTTTCCACACCAGCTGGGCGTGCTTATTGGGGTTTTTTTGGTACTTCTTCGCAGCATCCCTCTAGTTCCCAGACGCCCCAAATCTGGAGAACCAGGTACCGGGAGAGGAAAGGACAAGAAAGGGGACAAGAAAAAGGGCCAAGCAGCTGACCCTGACAAGCCTGAGACCCCCGTGCCGCCTTCAGACCCGGATGAAAAAGTAAGCCAACTAACCTTCTTTTAAAGAGTAACAGCCTTTCCCGGACTAATTACAGGTTCCAACTAACAGACTATTAGCCTTGCTCAATCGAAGGAATTGTCATACTGTAAAACTGCTTTAGATAATCTCAAGCCTTTTAACCAGTTCTGCTTGCACCTCCTGTGTATTAACCGACTACAATCCTTAGCTCAATTAGAAACAGAGGACATTTGCAAACATATTTGGGCCATACTAAACAGCTATCGTCTGACTTTCACCGCAGTCAAATTCTTCATTTAATAGCAATTACTAAATTGTGGAAAGATTACATTCCACCATTTGAACAAGCATTTTCATAATTATGCTTGACGTAAGGTTGTACCCAACGGGTTTCTATAATCGAATCGTGAACGTTGTAAGTCATCAATCTCTAGAAAATGTTTGTTTTCTAAGTGTTTTACTACAGTCAAAAGGGGATCTTGAGTATTTGTAGCGCTTGAGTCTGTACACATTTTTCGGTATCTAACCAGACAACTTTTAAGAGATCATTCTCTAACTTTCATGTTTTCAAGTAATTCGTTCCTTTTTTTCCGCAGCTCGTCTTCGATGCGTATATTGTGGCTCTGACGATAATAGAGACGATGGTGAGTAGTTGACGTTAATCCTTTAAGTACAACAGGAAATAAAACTTTTAAAAGTTTGCCTTACCACCTAAACGCCAGACGCACTCTTTCGTCAGTCTCAGGGAACTCAACAGCTTAATTGCTGCAAGTCTCAGGGAACTCAACAACGTAATTGGGGCGAGCAGCACTCTAATTCTTGTGTGTCCTGTGGTTCCCTGGGTGTCCTGTCGCTATGTAGTCATCAGGATCTTTAGTTTTGTTTGTCGTGTTCGTTTTAAGCAGAATAACTAGCGGTATCATTATGACTTAACTTCAAATCGTAACACTCTTATTTCTAATGGCGCTTAGTTTTGCTTATGGCGGTACGCACAAACATTTTCCAATTATAGGCGCAGAGAACTCGATGTTGTATTCTTGTATCCAACCACTATTAATTGACCCTGCTAGCAAGCTCTCCATTTGGGAGAGTCGCGAGAAGTCACGCAAGAGCTCACTCGCGCGTACTCTCGCGGCTCGCTTCCCTCGCCGTACATAGAGAGATTGCTAGCGGGCTAACCAGATTTTTACCCAGCGGCACAAGTTTGTAAACTTTGCGTTCCTGTTTTCACCTTACCAGGCACAAATAGACCAGACGGAACAAGAAGCCGAGGCTATAAGACAAGCAGAGCTTGAAAAAGAGAAAGAGCGCGAAACATTACAGAAGAGAGCAAAGGAAAAGAAGGACAAGAAAGGAAGAAAGAGTCCAGGAAAGGGTGGATCACCTTCCAAGACCGAGACTCCTCCCCCACGTATGTACTATTTGCTATCTTATTCCTTTCAAGTTTGAGGCGAGTGAGACTGGGTCGGTGCTATATATGTCAAATTGCATCATGGAACTGTGGATCATGGGGACGGCGGATGCTATCGCTTCTCTATTGGCTATTACAAAATTGCGCCGGAAACTGCGTCAAAATTCGTCCCGCAAACAGTCCCAGTCTCATGCGAAACAACAAAATTTGAAGTTGCACGTGAGACTGGGTCAGTGCTATGTCAAATTGCATCATGGGACTGTCTGTTTTGGGGATGCTATCGCTTCTTTTATTGGCTGGGTTAAAATTTGTCCTCCAAACAGTCATACAGTGCAGTTTGACACCGCACTGTCAAAGTCTCCGCCCAGATTGCATTATTGAACTGTCTTGGGCTATCTCTTCTTTCATTGTCTATATGATGCAAAGTTTTGCACGAAACTGGGTCAAAATTCGTCCGGGGGGAGGGGGGACAAGGAGTGTTATGGCAGATGGGCAAATAGTAAATGAAAGGCTAAGGGAACAAAAGTAGAAGACGTTTAAAATCGTATTCTTTTATTCACGCCGTTTAGTCTTATATTTTCTACAATTATATTCTTTACTTTACAAAGCGCCCCCAGAGGAACAGGAGGGTCAGTCTGAAGAGGAACAACTCAAACAAAAGACAAAAGAGAGAGCAAGGAAAGAATTCCTCGGAGCAGTTGCCTCGGAAGGTGAAAATAATTAGTCGTCTGACTAGGTATTTGAATTCATTGCGCGCGCATTTTCGCAAAAGCTCGTGCACACTCGAGTGTTCTCGAAGGTCTCGTGCCGTGAAGTACTTTTATGACGTTTTAAAACACTTTCAACACTTTCGTGTATGAATGCTAAGAAACTGCATGGTGATTCAAAGGAAGTGTGCGCCTTCCATTGGCGTCTATGCTCGTTTATGTCGTATTGCATGTTTCGTTGTTGTATTTTGCATTTCTTTTTTGCCATATTTTTATTGGCAGATGGTGGATTAAAAGCTCGTCTTGAGATGATCAAGAACCATGCAATTGCGGTACTTCAAGAGCTCAAGGTAAGATTTATTTCCAAACTCTTTCTTCAAAAACTAGAGCGTTATACAGTGAAGTGTTTTAAAACGTAAAACTCTAACCAATCACAGCGCAAACCTATCTAGCCACTTACCAATCAGAGCTTGAGGGAAATGCCAAAGCGCTGGAAACGCTTATGAACGAAACACATGTGGTACCAGCTTTACTTCTCATTGGTGGAAAACGTGACTTTTCAGCCAATCATATCGTGCAGCAATACAAAACCCAAGGAATGTTTCGCGTTGCCTTATAAAGTTTTTTTCGTTATCTACTTCAATTCAGGGAAAGGCCGACTCGACTTACAAGGACATGGATGATTGGTTAGGAGAGAGGTTTCTGCAGGAGGTGGAAAGGTACCTTGTGATAAAAATGTTAAAGCGAATTGCGTCACAAGTATTAAGGTCCAATTTTGTCACCGAGAAATTAACATGGCCTGTTGTTACTTGTTTCAGCATCAAAGAAATGGCGGAGAATGTGCGGTTCGCTCTCGAGAAAGAAGAAAAGTTGCAAGAAGAGGTTCTCCTCGAGGACAAAGACTTCATCGTTGATTTGGTAGAAGTAGTTTCTTTTCTTTGAACAGTTATGGATTCCAATTTGAGTAACATTTTGACCTGCTATGTAAGGTTATGTTTTGCTAACCATGGAGCGAGTTTGCACTAAATACCGTAATTTTTTTCACTTATCGATGAAACGTCTGTGTTTGTGTGCTTTATTTTTTGCCTTTCTCTTTTAAGAGGCTTCTACAGTATAATATTGTTGGCCTTTTCAACAAATCCTCATTCGTTCATAATTGCTGTTAACGTTTCATAGACAAAAAGACCCTCGTGACACTTTTCTCACGGGTAGCAATTTCTACGTGCGGTCGCGCATTTCACTCCTACTATCCCGAGGGAAAGTGAGTTACTACCCGTAGTCTATGGACAAGTACTTTTCCCGTGGGTGAGATATATACGCGAATTTATGTTTTAAACGAATTTTCATGAACACTATCTTTGCTGGTTTTTATCCAGGACACCAAGACCTTCAAGACTCCCACACCGCCCCCTCCTCCAAGCCCTACTGAGGTACCACAGAGTGATATCTTTACCGTGAACCAGTTGCTGAACCTTTACCGACAGGTCTGTAAATGAATTTTATTCCGCTTGATGACCACATCACCTGTAACCACGGTTAGCTGCTTCGTATTCACTTCACGAATTCTCGTGTGTTTTTTTTGCAGTTGGTGAAAACGGCTCCAAGTGGTGTCATCTCTACTCGCGCATTTTGTGATACGATCATGGACATGACTGCAATTACGGTGAGAGCTCAACTTTTATAGTTACGGAGCTCTACTGATGTGGTTAGTTTTTGATCCCAGTGGTTCAAGAAGAAGCTAAACGAGTAGCATGCGTGACAAGCGTTTCAGGGGGAAACGAAAACGGGAATTAAGGCGCGAGGAAGGAGAAAAGAAAAGATTCCCTTCCCTCCTTCCGCGCGCGCGTTTCATGTTCTCGCGCGCCTGAACTTCTCCTTACCCTTTTCCTTTGCCAGGCAGGCTACTGAAACTGAAAGAGCACGGTTAGATAGTACAGTGACAGAGTTAAAAAGCACTGCCTTCCTGTAATGTCTGCCAAGTTTAGAATATTGCGCGGCTTAAACTGAGCAATGAGGACGAAATTAACTTAAACAATGTACAGAATTTGATTATCCAAATCCATATATTAATCCTTTTTATCTGTTATCTCTCTTTGCAAGAGTTTCACGGATAACACCTCCATCCACCTATTCGCCTCTGGGAGAAGTTAACTTTCGCAAAGGCTTCTGGGATTGATAGTAGGGACCAAAAAAAATGGTTCGTCCTCAGTAATCATCCCAGAAACAATTGCGGGTCAAATCTCGGCTCCAGTCCCCTTTTCCTTTCTAAAGTGGCGAGTCTCTGTTCCTTCTCTCCATTGAATCATCATCAGTCTTCTGTTTATACGTCAAAAGCCATCCCCACGGGTTAATAAAGTGCTTGTTGTTGTTTTTGGCATCCTTTTTCAATGACTCTTTTTCTAATCACAGTACGGGATGGAGTTGCTTCCGGACTCTTGGATGAACATAACTCAGCAACAGGTGAGATTCAATGAAATATGAGATTGAGTTTAGCTTGTGTTGAGAACGCCCTTGGAGATAGAAATTGTCAAAGGAGTCGATTGTCAGTCAGCGCCAAGTGTCACAGGAGATTAACCCCGAGGGAACACTACTGTGACCAGGAATGGCTGTCTTTATCCCTTCTGGAACGCTGACCATTGTCGCCCCTGTGACTTTTAATTCATATGCAACCAGCTTTGGTTTATCGTTGATTCATTGCGACACGAAAGAGGTCTATTGAAAACAGAGTTCACTCACACAGAGGCTCAGGGGAGGGTGGCCCGAAAAATGCTGGGGATGGGTGGGAGATCACTCGGATCATGGTAGATCAAATGAACCGATGAATCCTTGTCCAGAGTGGATTCATCGGTTCATTTGATCTAACATGCATGATCCGAGTGAACTCGGATAACTGATCCTGATCCGGATCGTACCAAAGGAGCACACCCGTAGATTTCACCAGAACGCTCTGAGTCCACAGTTTTTGTATGATTTCAATCACTTCCTATCTTTTAAGTTTTTAACTAGAGTTTAAATACCTTCATTACAGCTTCAAGACGTGAGCACAGTGCTTGCTTTAGAAACCGAGTTTATTGACTGGCGGAGGTTTCTGCTCGCAGCCGCCCAGCCCTGGCCACCAGCATCAAAGATGGATCTCTTGTTGACACTGGAGCGCTGTAGAGAGGTGGATACGACGCTTTCGGGGAGACTAACACAAGACGAGTTTGAACAGGTGTGACCCTTCTCAGCAGATTTAAGAATTAAAACCACCTTGTAGAGCATAATAAAAAGTACCACAGGAAAGTACTGCTCATTAGCTTTCGTTTGAATGGTCACACTTTAAGATTTTATCCACGGACTCAAACGTTAAAACCACCTTGTATAGTTCTAGCCTTAAACCTAGTATTTCGCTTACAAAATTAAAAGCTAGAACCACTTTGCCCAGCGTAATAGACAACACCGCGGCGAATTACTGTTTAGCAGTATTTTCTTGAATTACACGTTCTCACAGTTTTTCAAGATAGCACTCCTAACTCTGTAGGACCTGGGACCCGTTTTTTGAAAGTCATGGTAACGTTTTGGGCCCGGAAAGCTGTTTTGTGTTTGCCGTTTTTGCATTCACGATCAACGTTTCAATAATTTAGTGACACAATAAAACTATCAGTTAACATGGCAAAATTGAATGGGTTGTGAGCTAGGAACAGTGCTACTATTCAACGGGTTTTGATTTTAAAATTCCCCTTCGGGCCCGAAAAGTTTCCGAACGTTTCGAGAAACGGGCCCCTACACCTGCTAAATAGACCTTTTCCACTTAGCAAAATCTGGAATGTCTGTGGTTGGGAAATCTGTATTTTTAAATTAAAATTTCATTGCCTGTTTGCCGTTTTAAATTCCCGTGTAGGTTGACTTGTGGTTTTTTGGCCAAGAAGAGCTTGAACATCCACAAGACCCGGATGTACCGCCTGTTTTTGACAGACAAGGGAAACTGAAAAATGTGAGTAGACCCTGGGTGGCACTGGCGGATACAGACCTTCAAATAAGGGGCGGGGAGGGGCGGTCATCCAGACCCTGAGATAGGGGGGGAGGGGCGGTCTCAGAAAACTTTTTTCGGCACTCCGGGCCTCAGTTTGGTCTAGAAATAATATAGATAAGCGGGGCGGGCCCCCCGGTCCCTCCCCTGGATCCACCCATGTAAGTGAATCCGGATTCCGGAATCTGAGAAAATTTTGACATGTAAAATCCGAAATCCGGGAAAATTTTGCTCGTTGAATCCAGAATCCTGGGCTTTGGAATCCAGAATACAGCTCAAGGAATCCGGAATCCCACTAAGGAATGGAATCCAGAATCCAAGTTCCACTGAATTAGACCGGAATCCAGCACCCGGAATCCGGAATCCATGGAATGGGATCCAGAATCAAAGACCGCCTTGGATACCTTTACATGGGACGACTAGTCACTAAATTAAGACTGTTACTAAACACTAAAATAAACACTAAGTACGTAAAATAGACAGTAAAAAATACATAGTCTCGTTGTTCCTTTGTAAAATTATACTAAAAGATGTAAAATAGTGTTTCTAAACCTGCGAACATTTTCACTGTTCTTTAAATAAAAATAAGAAGAACGGGGCCAGGTTGAGAAATCGTTATGTCTCTAGAGAAATCATGATCTACGAGGGTCGTAACGTTGAAGGCTAAAACGTGCAGTTCTAGTTCAAATAACCTGTGACAAACGGGTTACTTAAAATTTCAATCGTTATCTTAAGCAATTAGCCAAATCCTAACTTACAATTTCTCTCTCATAAGTACATTCGCCTTATTCCCACAACAGGTGTATATTACAATAATGCAATAATCCTTTACTTTGCAGGCATTTTTCCAAATATTTTCGGATAACAAAGACAGCATCCTTTCTTTGGATTATATTGAAATGGTAAGTGGCACCAGTATTTTTCAAGTGTGATGAAACGTGTTTTAAAAGTTTTCACTTCTTCTCCACTAACCTCGATCGTCATATTTTTCAGTTGCTTTATTTTGCTGCCGACCCAGACCCCTTAGAAGGCTTTCTGCGCGGTCTGAGTGTTGTTTCCAACCAACCGATGCCATCCAGTAAATCATTAGTGCATCTGCCTCAGCCAATGACAGACGAATACGGAGGTGACGTCAGTGTTCCACAAATCCAGGTACATTCGGTAGCATAGGTGAGTTTACGCAACAGGACGGCAGAAAGAAGAGGACGGCAAAACGCTTGTGTGTGACAAACGTGACGTTTTTTTAAACAAAATTGCTGTCACGCTTGTCACACAAGGTTTGCTGTCTTATTTCCTTCCCCGTCCTGTTGCGTAAGCTCACTATTATTCAACGGGCTACTGAAAAATCTTAGCACTTCAATAGAAAAAACTCATTCCCGGGTTCCCGTCCTCCTCGTCCCCTGTCTGCTGTTGGGAGGACGAGTAGGAAACGTCCCTGGGAACGAGCTTGTGTTATGAATTTCTTTACTTAAAAAAATGTGTAGTATAATTCCAGTAGGCCTTTTTCAAGTTCCATCTAGCCTTATCTTTAACATGAAGCTAAAGGTGAATGTCTTTAAAATGAAAGTAGTTTCTATTCTCTTGCAAGTAAAAAACCCATTTTCCATGTGAAAGGTTGCGTACTAAGCCAAAGTTTGACGGTGAATGTTTTTGGTATTTGGTATGGCTTATATCAAACTTTCAAATGATATTCATCGACCTACATCTTCTGCACTGGTCAATATTTTCTTAATTTGAACTAGCCTGAGAAAGCAGCCGGTATTTGGCGACACTACCATTGGTTTCCCCGCCAAATGTCGGCTGTTTTCTCAGGCTAAATTTGGACAAGCTAAAAAATTAGCGCAAATAACCAATAAAGGTAAGGGGTCTATATTGATTGGGATTTTGAAGTTTTTCCTTTTGTTTTTATTTGAAAAAAGCTAAAAAGCTTCAAAAGCTTAAAATAATAGCGCCAATAGCGAAAAAACAAAGTGGTCTCTGTTAACTTTGATTCTGAATTATTTCCTTTTTCTTTTAGGAACCGCAATCACCACCACCTGAAATGAGTTCACTCGTTACACTGGAAAATTTAATGAGGGTAAGAGCGGTTTATTGCCATTGCCTCATATTCATGTTTCTACAACTGCCCATGGCATAAGACAAGTGTATCTGTCTGCGTCAGCAGCTTAAACCTGAATACAACTTCTTGTTCTTGTTTAGTTTTGCAGTTTAAGAGATAATAAAAGATTTCTTTGCAGAGCGCTTTGCAGGCTTCATTTTCAAAGTCATTGATAAAATATAACAGACAAAGGTTTTGACAACTGGTCCTGCTTACGATGAAAATTTGGCGAAGTTTGCGTTGAATTGCTCCGATAATTTTTAAGCTTTGCGAAAAAGTGTCCCAAACACTTTCAAGAGTGAATCCAAAGAACTCGAAGGTGGTTGCTACCTGCGTGCGGAAAACCAACAAAGAAAAGAAAAGAAAAAAGCACTTTATTCGAGCGTCAATATATTTAGCACGAAAGTACAATTCGGGACACTATTTTTACGTCTCCTGCTGGAGACAGGACCGCCATTTACGTGGTCATCCGAGCCAGGCGATGGTCTAGCCGTTTGCATGGCGTAGACAGTACCTTCTTTTGCCGGAGTTTTAAGACCCTGAGTATCGGCCCGCCGGTCCCGGCAATCGAGCTCTGCAGTCAAGCGCTCTACTAACTGAGCAAATCCTGGAATATTAATAGGCTGAGACATTCCCAGGCAAGGCATGCGCATGAAACACTCCTGATCGTGTTGAATTATTGCTTGATATTCTTAATCCAAGTCTAACGCCATTTGACCACAGGCTTTCCGCCACGGCGAGGGAAGACTGGAAGACACTTATCGACTGAGTTTGACCGCTGACCCAGATGACACATTCGCAAAGGTGAGTGTTTCTTTCCCTACTTCCGTTTAACTCCTCTCTGAATTGTTATTCTTTGTGAATATGTGTCAAACTAATAGTTATGGAGCAAATCTTACTAGGTTTCTCTCATTTCGCAGGAACGTTTAGCGGGAGTGTTTGCGGAACTTGGTGCCGAGGAGAGTGAGTCCGTCCCATTTCACTTACTGTACCAGCATCCCATAATACAGGACTGCATGCACATGTGTCAGCGTTTTAAAACAGTTGTAAGTACTTTGTTCTGTTGTAGCTGGATGTTTTGCTGTACAGATTGAACGAAACTTTAGGCTACAGGAAAAGTAGAAATTGGGGGCTATGGAATAATGTGAAATAAATATATTTTAGAAATTGGGGAGGGTAAAACCAAATTTAAAGGAGCCATTCACGCTATTTGCTATCTTTTTAAAAAGCTAAATCTTTTTTCGCATCTACTGAATTTCAAAACTAATGATCCAGTTTTGTTGTTGAAGACTATTTAACCATCGAAACTATTCCTTGCCGTCTGTTGCAAAGAATGGCAAGGATGGACATGTATTGAAACGGCTCAAATGGTGAAATAATTTTGTCACGGTTCAAGCATTTTTAACAACAAGAAAATCCGTTTTTTTTTCTGGCAAAATTCAAAAAGTTTGGAATTATCTAGCTGTATTTTTTAATACTAAGCTCCTACTTCCAGTTTTTGGAGAAGGTGGCGTAATTTGATAAAATCTTACCAAACAGCCAAATGAATTAAGAAAAATAAACTTATCATTTATATTCAAAAAATCCTATCAAATACAGACCTGATGATGATTCCCTTCTCTTTATTTCAGGATCTTCGAAACTCTGTTAAGAGTACAGCTGTCGAGTGTTTTCAGTGATAGTACTAATGCTGACGGACGACACAGTTATTTATTCATTTTAAAAGCTTTTCAGTTTTCCTCCCTCCATTTATTAGTTTTTTATCTGAATATACTTTGCCTTGTACAGAAAGTACAATAATCCAATTATATTTCTCTTTTCTTCTTTAATAAAAAATGTTTTTAAACAAAGGAAGCAAAACATTCCAACGTATTTATTCCCGACCGCAACATATTTTCATAGCCTACCGACTTGCATTGTATTTTATTAAAACGACAACAAGAAAGCAGCAAGACGGTATTTGTTTGGACCACATAACTTACTTGTTGCAGTAAATGCAAATATTCATAAAACTTAAAACGACTTTGAACTACTAAGATAACAGAGAGGTGAAGTGTGACGTCACGTTACCATGGTAACACAATTTCTTGATAACAACAATAGAGAGTTTTTGCAACGGCTACGGCGACGGCAAACAGCAAAAGAGCAATAGGTTTAGATTGGCAAAAAAACAACTTTGCACCTGCATCACGCTTTTTAGTGCATTTCTAACCGTTGTTGCACGACTGCGACATGAAACGTCCTAATATCACAAAAATTTTCTTTTTCTTTTTCTAAACATAGATACGGTCTTTTCGGTTTCGCCAACATTTGACAAACTAAATGAAATTAAATAAGATTGATGAAGTTTGAAACAGCGCGAATCCCCTTTTTAAGTGACGTTTTGGTTTGTTGTCATCCAGAAATTTTGATACCATGGCAACGTGACGCAACGACTTCTCTCTGTTGGGTCAAAACGATCAGAAAATATCAACAGGTCCCTCCTTTTTCCTAATACAATACAACGTAGAATACGTAATACATCGAATTGAAGTAATAAGTCTAAAAAGGCCTATGTTCTCTTTTAGCAGGAACTAAATAATACACGAAAAAACTGAGGAAATATCAAGCTTTAGGTTTGCGTTTCTTATGAACGTGAAATTTGGTAAATCGCGGGTGATAGCATTTTTTCTGTTAAATTCGCTGAAAGCATCTCTCCGAAAACAATCACAAGAACAATGACACAAGAGTTGTGAACGCTTAAATTCTTTTTCTCCCTGAACTAAATCTGGTTAATTTCGTAACAGAGGATGGTTTTTGAAGTTGCCGAAAAGAACACATCCTGTTTTCCTGTTTTATCCTGAACTAATACACAAGAAACACCAAGAAATTACTAAGAAAGAGATTTTCTTTTTTCTTTTTCCTCTTTTTTTCCGAACATGAAATCTCGTAAGTCTCCAATATAAAGAGTTTCAGAATCCGCTGAAAGGAACAAACACAATTGCAAGGAAAATAAACAGTAAATTTTTTTTTTTTTTACCTAAACATACGAAAACGATTTAGGCCTTGCTTCCCCGCAATTAAAAATGAACAACTAAAAAGCTGGACTAACCCAATTATTGTACAAAACTTTGAAAGGCATGATTGGCTTATTGCCACGTTGACCTGAGTCTTGGCAATCTGAGGTGATCGTGTTTTCTTCAAATACTTCCCTC